>SNQJ01S0235698.1:0-13876 GCA_010110895.2 Picea sitchensis
TAGACATTTTTATCTTTTTTGGTAGCAAACCTACATTAGATTAGTTGTAGGGCTTTGGAATAGGCGTGAAATATAACTTTCCAAAGTTGCAAACAAACATAGAATCTTGAGTTAGGGAGCGGTTTAATCCACTTATTACATTTTGTCCTGGGAATCCCTTCTAACACAAGGTTCAATCACAATGTCGCATTGAGACTGGTAGAGTTACTCACCCTGCTTTGTTGGTCTTGGTGTAGAGATTACTTGTATTATGGGGGTCGCTTGAGAGGTATACCCACAATGATGAGTGGAAGCCTTTCAAGTTGATTTCACGCTAGATACCCTGACCTTGCGCGTGGATCGGACTGTCGACTGTTTCCCCAGGCATCACTGTAGTGATTGGTAACCTTAGTGGCCTATCTCTCTAGGTTCTTTACACAAGGTGACTGTGGAGGGGAAAGTCTTCACAGTACCTGGAATCGACGTTGGCCAAACTCACTCAAGCTCCTTGGAGGGTATACCCACGATTATGTGTGGGAGCTTGCACTAGGGTGTAAGTCCGTTAAGCAGGTCGTCAATGTAACTTTTCCACCTACTCTATCTCATCCCTTTCTTACATTGTTCCCATGATGTTGGATTTCATCACCAACTAGTGCTTTCATTGCAAGAAGGTTTTGTTTGCTTGCTTTCTTGCTAGATTTTTAGCGTGTGTTGTTTGTTTTCCTTAGAGTACTCTAGATTGGATATTTATTTAATGGCATCAGTTCCCTAAATGACAAATGAAGGAACCCCTGCTCCAGGGGAACCTTTTATTTTTCCTTCCTATGGAAACATTGGTCCTCCTCACATTGCTAGTTTGAGCTTTCCAGGTCTCACTATTGGATTGTCGGTGTGGTTGTTTTCCACTCAGGTAATCCTGAATGCAGTTAGTGCTTCAGTCACAAGAACAAACCTACTCAAGTTCTCGAGGGTATACCACGACATGGCAGGGAGCTTGCACTAGGGTGTAAGTCTGTTAAGAATTTATTCAATGTAACTTTTCCACCTACTCTATCTCATCCCTTTGTTCTGCTGATGTTGGATTTCATCACCAACTAGTGCTTTCATTGCAAGAAGGTTTTGTTTGCTTGCTTTCTTTCTAGATTTTTAGCGCAGTTGTTTGTTTTCCTTAGAGTACTCTAGATTGGATATTTATTTAAATGGTGTCAATTCCCAGAATGAAAAATGAAGGAACCCCTACTCCAAAGGAACCTTTTATTTTTCCTTCCTATGGAAACATTGGTCCCCTCACATTGCTAGTTTGAGCTTTCCGTGTCTCACTATTGGATTGTCGGTGTGGTTGTTTTCCACTCGTGTAATCCCGAATGCGCTTAGTGCTTCGGGCCACAAGAACTTCCCCCAAGAGCATCAACCTCATGTTGATCCTTCACCTTCTTCACCAAGAAGATCTTCTTCACCTTCTTCGCTTTTAAGGTCACCTTCCGTTTCATCTTCTTCATGAGGAAGTTCCAAAGCTAGTAACTCTTGAATAAGAAGAAGAAGAAAATAAAGATTAAGAAGAAGAAAGATAAACAAGGTGAAAAACCTCCAACCACGGCCAAACATGTTGGAAAACAAACTTCAAGCACTGTTAATCGTACCGGGAGTGTTGATGATGTCAAGATCACCCAAACAACCTCCGGTGAAGATCAAGTACCCTTTGCAAAGCTTTGCGGCGTAGCCATCTTCTTAAGGATTGCCTCGGGTTCATCCAAGGTTATAGAAGTATGGCCCATGCATCTCACTCAACCCATGTCATCAACCTTCAACAACATACCGATGACCTCCTCACAACTAGTCATGATATGGTTGAAGAAGAAAGTAGAGTCGTCTTCGTATGTTATGCAAAGGGATTCATCTCACTCGCTAACCTTTGTCCTCATATGATGAAGCTCGAAATTACCGGAAGACATGATTGCTTCCCAACCTCAACTTCCACCGCTTATCGCAAAGGTTTCTCTGCCACTCAGAAGTCGATGGAATGATCACCCGCATCCCTTTCACCGGTCAATCCGCTGATCATGTCGCCAATATGGTCACGCCCTTAGTTGAACCAGCTGAAAAAGTGGTCGATCCTCGATACCATTTGGCCAATATCGTTTCTCCCCTTCTTCGTGAGAGTTTAAACCAAAGAGGTTCCATCCGATCCCATCTCGGCCGACTCTAATTTCCCTCCCATTAGAGGTAAGTCACCCAAGTGGTCGATCCGCTTACACCGGCTTCAATCTCCCACTCTCCCTTTGATGAGTGAAACCTAAGTGGTCGATTCGATCTCATCATCTATTTGATCCTAATCTCTCGCTAGAGAGTAAACCCGACACGACCCACGTTTTTCTGCTGATGCAAACTCGCTATGTGGGTATTTCTCCTTCTCCCGTGAAACTCCCCCAAGTAATGAGACCATCCATTTGATTGGGGTGTGCTAATCGACATTGTCTTCCTCTCACCTTCTTTCCGACATAGCATGTGTTTTTGGTCGTAGGACGCTCCTCGCATAATTCACATTTAGGTTCGTCTGCTAGTATTTTGTCCTCTATTGTCAAGTGCTTTGGGTTGTCCTCCACTTGCATTGGTTACGCAGACCCGTTATCTTTTAATAGAAGAACCATTCACCCTTTAGGGATCCTTCCCTGTTTTCTCGTAACTTTGGGAGGGAAACTATCATTATTGATGTCATGGTAGTCCAAGACCCCTTGGATTTCTCTTTACCCTTGGGCGAGATTATGTCTACACAATGAAATCTATTGTGTCCAGTCTATTTCAAGTAATATATTTCCCTCATATTGAGAAAATTGTGACTATCGATAAGCTTTTGTTTGTTGGTCCTGATTTCATTTTCGGACAAACGCCTTCCCTAAATGGTCCTTATATGAAAGTCGTATCGCCCCCGCCACAGGTCAATTATGTGGCATTGTCACCCAAGGATTCAACTTCAATGACTTAGGGATCCAAAGAGTTTCATATTTTGGTGATCTTCGATAGGGTTAGAGCTCACCCTTTACTCGGGCTTCACCACTGACATGGTGTCCTTCCAGAGTGTGTTTCTTCCTTCCTGAAGACCTCTTGGAAGCCATGACTGAAGTTTTGTCCCTTGACATGGTGTCATTCCTAGAGTATCGTCTCCTTGGAATCCATGATCAAGAACCACTTTCGAGGGATAGTTTTTTGTGTCTCTCTCAAGGCAACCTCATTAAAATGAAATAGAGGTTTCGGGAGGGATAGTTTTTATGCCTCCTAGACAAGCTCTCTAAAAAATGAAACATAGGTCTTGAGCATGGTTTTTATTTCAAGCTCATTAAAAAATGAAACCACTCAGGATAGTTTCTTGTATCTCTCAGGGCAACCCTGCTAAAAAATGAAAATGCAGGTTTGAGCATGATTTTCATTTCAAGCTTTCTCGTTTAAAAATGAAACCAAACTTGAGCATAGTTTTCATTCAAGCTCAAGTTAAAAAATGAAACGAGGTTATGAGCATAGTTCTTGTTTCTATGTCAAGCTCATTAAAAAATGAAATAGTTTCCTCTCTCTCATTGCTTGAGTCAAGTCCTTCATCTTGTATTTTAAGCTTCATTTCATTATCCTTCACATTTGGATGAAACAAATCTTGGGAATACTTTCACCTCGGACTTCATGTCAAGTAGAGCCTCAGTTTTTTAAGTCAGGGATAAGTACCAACCATCCCTAAATAATGCATTGGGAAGTTCAAACATAGTTTCCTCTAGTTCAATCTTGTGTAAAAAATGAAACCACTCACCCAAGCATAGTTTCCTCTAGTTCGCTTCTGCGTAAAATGAAACCAGGTCCAAGATAGTTTTGTTTAGTTTTTAATCTTGTGTAAAAATTAAAATTCATCCCAAGTATAGTTTTGTTTTGTTTTTAAAGCTTGCATAAAAATGAAAAACAATCTCGAGCGCTTAGTCTTTGTTCTTCTCATGCTCAGAAATCAATGAGAATGTAACCGAAAGTATACTTTTTATCACTTTTTCGGACTTGTAAGGTTATACAAAAAAAGGAACCCCCTCGGAGTTCCCTTTTTAAGCTCTTTTCAAACTCTCTAAATATAAAAGATTGCTGAAGCGATCTTGTTCTTTTCATGCTCAAGTAAATTCATTTGAACAAAACGCTTCATTGGAGCAATAGTTGTCTCTTTCATTCTCATCACTACTTTATGAAAAGGAATCAGAGAGTTTTCAAGTGTTTTCGTGACTTCTAAACATGGTTCCATGAGTTTTCTTTGGACTCATAAAACAACATTGAAAGGCCCATATGGGGACCTCGGAAGTTTTATTTAATTCGCTTTTTGCACTCTCTAAAACATGGAAACCCATGAGTTTTATTTCTTTGAACTCATAAAAAACATCGAAGACCTCGCGAATGGGACCGAACTAATTCTTCCTAGGTTTCATAAACATACCCAAGGGACCTGCCCGGTTGATGAGCTTACATCACAAGTATATGTTATCCTCCTCAGGCTTGTTTAAAAATAAAGAGGTACTTTCTAGAAATTGTGGGGGGAAAATTGGGAAAGAATTGTGTCTAAAACCTGTATTCCATGGAAGAGTCATTTTTTGAACATGACACCTTCACTTTCGCTTTGTGTCTAGGTTGAAAATACACTTGTCTCTTGATCATAATCCTATAAGATTACAAATCGGTATGTAATCCATGTTGTTGAGTCAGTGTCTCCAAGACAATTTTCGTGTCTTCAATATCTTCAAAGAGAAGTTAACCCGGAAATCCTTCTATTTTGTTGGCCATTTCTGTAGTCTTTAAATCTTTCTATTGTGTCGGCCATCCCCGATTCAGTCCTGAATCACTTGTTACCTCGGACCCACTTCAAATCTTGTTACTTGTTTTGAGTCATTGATGGGATATATTAAGGCCCTCCTCGCGATGAGTCTTTTCCTGTCAATTTCAACTCATTATCCAGAATTAGACTTAGAAACTAATTGGTAAATTGGAACTTGCATGCCTCAATGGAAGGTTTACTTGCTTTCGACGTTGGGTTTTCATTATTGACCCTCGATCGAGAGATTCCACCGAGTGATCAACTTTAGCTCATTCATTCACACTGTTGATTGTACTAGTACCTTGGGGATTCATTGACATTAATGGTGATTTCACACTTGTTGTTCGTATACACTAATGACTAATAATCAAGTGGTTTCTACCATGTTCGACTGACACACATTCACATGGTTAGATTCACTACCATAGAGTGGCGTAGATGAAGACCCCAGATATTTTCTAACAGATTCATGTTGCATTGGAGTGTGTATTGTACTGTTACATAGATACACATTGCATGTATGGTGGCTATGTTCAAATTTGAGTCTTTAACACATAGATCCATGCTGTATTTTTGGGTGGCTATGCTGCTATTTGAGTCATTGGCATGGATCCATAGTATGTTTGGTGGCTATGACCCGTCTTACTTGACATGGATCTTCTGATGCTCAAGATTTATGCTTTGAGTCATTTCTACAGGCATGGGAATGCCTACCTCAGTGATGATATATTATTGTACTATATTTCCTTGTTTGTTGGCAGGTTTCCGACCGACTGTTTCTTGTTCCCTACACACACTCAACAAAGTATTTCAGCTATCACTCTGTTCTAACTTCATACTTTGGGGGGCTCTCTGTTACACATTATTTTTTTCATCCCTATGACCGTTAATGATGTAAAACTATCTGTTGCCTTCAGAGAGGTCAGTGGCCTGAGTTCCTGAAGAGAGAAGGGAGAATAACTTTTCCTGAGAAAAGAAGTTGCATTTTCCCTTGTAAAAACCTTGTAAAAAAGGAAGTTCGCAGGTTTCTATATAGGTAGGGTGTGAGAATGCCTGATTCTCATAGGTTGCACCATAGCTAGGGTGCGAGATGTTCACGGGTTGCTCTATAAGCAGGGTGCGAGAATGCCTACATGTGGGAAAAACAAGCGTTTTCTCGAATCTTCTAGAAGGATAAACTTCTATGGTGAGGTGGCATCCGAATGGTTTGGATCTTACTCACTTTCATGATTTAGTGGGATCATCCTAACGTCCTCACCTTATCCTCTTCAACTTATAAAATGAGAGGAGTTCTCATGGAAAAAGTTAGCTTTTGCGCTTGGGTGAGCTTGAAGCTTTGGTTGGCTTGGAATTATTAGCTTGGTTGGAGTGGCTTTGAGATTTTCCTTTGTCAAGATAGATTGTGAATATTATCAGATCTATGCTATCAGAATTATTGGAGTGAAAGTGTGTGGGGAACGAAGGACAGTTGGAAGGGACCTTACGACATCAAGGCCATGGTTGTAATCTCTCTTTAACATTTAATATGATACAATAATATGATTCTTTTCTATAAATCTTATTGTGTTTTATTGTATGATTCCTTGATCACATACATAGGTTTATATTGAGATTATGCTATTTCTATCACTTTGGTTGGTTGCATTATTTTGTAGGATGATCATTGTATGAGCATTGGAATGGATCTAGGATGGTGATGGCCAGAGGAAGTGACATTTAAACGGTATATCACTCATCCCTCTTTAGTGAGTAAATTCAATATCTAAAAATTAAGGAAAGCGTCATCTTCTGGTGTGTTTTGTTCTAGATCTAGGTGGATCTAGGGAGATCAGTTAGTGTCTGCACCTACCGATTAGTCTGATAACAACTGGTGCAAGGAGGGAATAGTAGCCATGCAAGAAGTGCAAAGGCAGAGTCATCTTCAGACTCAGAATATCAGAAGAGATAACATGAAATTGTGTAGAATGAGTGCAAGGAGTGCAGATATACTCATATGAGTATAAAAGTTCAAAAGACCCTTGCAAGGTGTGAACATGGACAACACTTAGTCAAGTGTTGAATATTCTCAAGGGGATGACTGCAAGGAGTGAGTGGGAATATTTTCTTAAAAATATTCAAGTGTCAAGTTTCAAAGAAGAACAAGGTGTGCACAGAAGACCCATATCATTTAAGTGTTAAAGCTCAGGAGAAATAATGACCTGAATATTTGAATGGAAGAATCCTTTCATTTTCGAGGTGGAGTGGACAAGATCCACTCGAGGAGGAGTTGAATATTTCATAGTTGTCATATCTGGGAAATTATCATGGGTATTAACCCTTGAAGTTGTTTGGACTTCGTGCATTCAGAGATTTTCATGCAAGTGTTGTGGACGAGACAAAATTCTGAAAGTCCCAGGAACTGAAGAAAATATGGATCATCCGATTGTGGGGATATGTTTCCATAGATCCAGAGTAGTTCGAAGGTCTAGAAATTCATAATAATTGAAGTGTAGCTACATAAGTGCGTGAAATTACTGAAGTTTTGAAGCCTAGAATGAATATTAACCGTTGGCGCAGAGAGCCATGTGTTGGCAGAGCTCGGAGTTTGGAGATCTAGCACTCTAGAGGAACAAAGGTGTATGTCATATTGTTGGCTTAGGTTGATGGAAAGTTGGTCTGGATTGTTGGTTTTCATTGATGTCATCCCTTGGAGAGTGATATTGTAGATTGATGTCAACCCTTGGAGAAGTCTAGTAGAAAATTCTGGTAGTACAAAGTCATGGGTAAGGGACTCGAGTATTTTTGAGGTATAAAGGCATGAAGATAAATGGATTTATAGGTAATATTATTCTAGATGGATATTATATGTCATGAAATTTTTTGTGATATGTGGTGTTAGCGACATTTCTTGTCCTAGGCAGAAGAGTATTCGGGTCTGCAAGTTGCACGAGAAAGCGCCCGAGAGAAGCATGGAAAAATCTCGTTTTAAGGCTTCCAAGCATGTAAGAGGGTGAGGTTATGTTGTCGACGATCCAGATTCATCCATAAGAGCATATCAATGGTCATCGGGATATCGGGGCTACCAATTTAACCGATATATAGTGTCAGAGAAAGCACCTATATTTAAAGACTAAGTCTGGGTTGTTCGATCCAGCGACACATAGTGCGAGATCTAGTCGGCATATCGGCATTCAAGAGTTCGAAGGGTAAAATTCCCTCGTCATCTCACATCTCAAAACCTCGAAGCACCGAAAGAGCCCAGATTCGGGCCCACAGTATCGTGAAGCAGTCTTAGCCGTTCATCCAAAGGGGACACTTGGTGCGCGATTAGGCTCCTCGCCTTTTCGCCCATCGTGATTTCAAGGCACAAGGAGTAGCTCCATCATATTCCCAATGCGCAAGGTGCTGGGAGCATCCAGGACCCGAGCCCACAACATCCCCGAAGTAAGTTCAGGACCGTCAGATCTGAGAGGGATGCATGGCACCCAATTAGGACATCTCGGCGTTTCGCTCATCACGACTATGAATAAGCAAGGATTAGTTCCTTCCATTCGTGAACGTCGAAAGTGCCTCGGGAATAAACACAGGGTCATAGTCCATGGTCACTTGGGAGAGAAAGGAGCTACACAAAGGGGGCCAAAGGCGTCGAGTCTAGTTGTCGAAAGGATCATCGTGATCTCCACGCGCCATCTGATTCGACCTCGATCCTGGTTTTCTCTTAGAGTAAATGAAGGTGAGAAGGGGTGGTTGAAACCTCTCCTTAGGCATTAAAGTGTAAGGTATGGATAATCTGGCAAGCGGTCTTCTCGAGAGGGTCCTGTGTACCAATTTTTCCAAAGGAGCCATGTCGAGTCCTCGACTAGCCAGAGTAGGTCTGCACATGCTAACTCGGATCTTAATGGCTCAACTACTTCCCTTACAGGAGCCATGCAAAGTTAAGATGGCGTCTGACGAAGAATATCCATCCGAATTCGGCTGACGGGACACCAAGCCTTAGGTGACTGAGCACGCCTCTGTTAGGCGATTTTTTCTGAGTATATAGACTCAGTCTTTGTATTGTGTAATCTATTGATGGTTGAGCAAAGCTCCCGATTCTAAAGTTTTGATGAAGCGTTGGTCGCTCTGGTTAATGTATAAGACATTGGAGACTTCTTACTTTATGGATGTCAACCTCTTTTCCATCTCTTTATTTACTGTGTTAAAACAGCTCGGAATTGGAGGATCCAGTCGAGTCACCCTTCAGCTCCTTGAGGCTCTGGACCAAGAGGATCTTGGCTTCCTAGTTTTTCATCCTCAAGCTTCCGAAGGCCTGTCTCCCAAGGCAGTCTTGCTCGCCCTTCTCACAAGTCTTCCCTCTACCACCCTTTAATCATTTACTGACAGAAGTTGGATCAATACCTCCCTTGCTTTCTACATACCAGGCCCAGTTTCCTGAAGGAAAGATATGTCTTCTTGAGTCCTTTTCCATTCGATCACCCCATTAAATGAATCGTGAAATAAAACTGATGGGCGTTGGGCTCTGCTCCTGCGAGCAATCCAGGAGTGACGTCCTATGCTAACATGTGGAATGCCACATTACTCCTCACAGTTAGAGAGTTATGGCCACGTGAAGTTGGAGAACCCTCATGAGTTATATAGAAGATCCTAGAAGGTCAAAGAAGTCAAATTATTCTAGAAGCTCCTAGAATAAGTTGACTCCTTAGCGGTCTTGGCTAGTCTGTTCAGGATCCCTCTGCCGCCGAAGATCCATGGTGAGGTCGAAATAAGATACATACCATCCATCCCGGACAATGTAAAGCATTGGGAGGTATTCGAGGGTGATCTTGAAATCAAAAATTTTCTTCAGTCCGTCGATGCGTTTTCGGCATTGCACATTGATCATGATCCCGATCTCGAAGGTGACCCTCCCTCTAAGGTATTCTTGAATAAAATCATTAATCATTAGATTATTCGGCTTCCTAGAAATCACATTCCAAGGGGACTGGTCCCATTAGAAAGACTGTTCGACAAGAATGATGTGGCAGTAAAGGGTGGTGTTTCAAATAAAGATGCTGATACAGCCGAATGCAACATTGGCACACAGGAGGAGCCTAAGTTTATCAAATTATCATGCAGCCTGACCAACGAACAGAGGGTGGAATATACCGAGTTATTAAAGGAATTTGTTGATGTGTTTGCATGGACCTATGAAGACCTCAAGACTTATGACACATCTGTCATTGAGCACAAGATCCCACTGAAAGAAGAGGCTAATCCATTCAGGTAGAAGCCGAGACAGATAAATCCCATGTTGCTACCTGTCATTTAGAAATAAGTGAAGAAATTGCTAGATGCCCAAATCATCGTCCCCTTGAGATATTCCGAATGGGTGGCCAATTTGGTCCTAGTAAGGAAGAAAAGTGGAGAAATCAGACTCTGTGTTGATTTCAGAAACCTTAACAGGAGCTCAAGGAAAGACAATTACCCCCTGCCCAATATGGAACGAATACTGTAGAGAGTAACTGGTGCATCTAGGATATCCATGATTGATGGTTTTTCTGGCTATAATCAGATATCAGTCATACCCGAGGACAGAGAAAAAATGGCCTTCACCACTCCTTGGGGCACATTCATGTATGCCAAAATGCCTTTTGGATTGATGAATGCAGGGGAAACATTTCAGCGAGCCATGGACATAGCCTTCGTCGGAGAGAAAGATAAGTTTGTGGTGATCTATCTGGATGACATAACAATATTCTCCAGGTCTGACAGAGAGCACTGCGGTCATTTGAGAATTTTTTTTTTGAAGTGTCAGAGGTTTGGCCTATCCTTAAATCCCAAAAAATCTTTGTTTTCTATGAAGGAGGGGAAGCTATTAGGCCATATAGTATTAGAAGCAGGAGTGAAGATTGATCCTAGAAGGGTAGAGGCAATTCAAACCCTGTCACTTCCTAGATCCAAGAAGGAAGTTCAGGCCTTTTTAGGGAAGATTAATTTCTTGAGGAGATTCGTCTCAAATTTTGCTGAGTTGGTGAAACATATCACAACCATGCTCAGGAAGGGAAATGAAGTGAAATGGACCGCTGAACCCAGGGAATCTTTTATCCAAATAAAAAGGGCATTGACTAAGGCACCCGTGCTGATTAGTCCTGACTATTCCAAAGAGTTCCTAATTTTCTCTTTTGCTTCTTTTGATACAGTAGCAATGGTCTTGTTGCAAAAAAATGAGCAAGGGCGAGAACAACCCATTGCCTTCTTCAACAAGGAATTAACAGATGCACAGATCAGGTATGAAATCATGGAAAAGCAGGCCTATGCCTCAGTAAAAGCTCTCAAATATTTCAGAGTCTATGTCCTGCACTCAAAGGTGACCGCATACGTTCCTTCAGCCTCTGTGAAGGACATCCTTGTACAGCCCGACATAGATGGGAGAAGAGGTAAGTGGATTTCCAGGATCCTAGAGTTTGATCTGGAGATTAAGCCCACTAAGTTGATAAAGGGGCAGGGTTTATCCAAGCTGCTAGTTGAATCCAATTGCAAAGCCTTGGGGATTAGCTTCATCAACGCCTGTTCAGAAAACCCGCAAGCTGAGTCGTCCAATAATAATTCTCAGGGCGTCTTGTCACTAGCAGCATGCATCTGGTACAAGGATATCTTGTACTTTTTGCAAGAATTGAAGCCTCCTGATGGAATGGGAAAAAGCAAGGCGAGGGCTCTAAAGCTCAAGGCGGTCAGGTATTGCCTCATTGACCAAGCCTTGTACTGGAAATACCCTCTAGGGGTATTTTTAAGATGCCTGGACCCGCAAGAAGCCCAAAAGGTTGTATTTGATTTCCATAACGGACTTTGCGGGGGGCATTATTTCTAGAAAATCATAGCTCATAAGATCCTTAGGGATGGATATTACTGGCCTACCTTATTCGCTGATGTCTGCAGAGAAATCAGGGCTTGCATCAAATGCCAAAAGTTCTCAGGAAAACAACAGCTCAAATCATTGCCATTAAATCCTATAGTAGCTTCGGCACCTTTTCAGCAGTGGGGGTTGGACTTCTTTGGAGAAATTCATCCTCCCTCAAATGGTCAACACAGATGGATCCTGACTGCGACATACTATTTCACCAAGTGGATAGAAGCTACCCCTACTAGGATCACTTCTCACAAAGTAATTATCAGCTTCCTGGAGGATATCATAGCCACATTTGGTTGTCCCAGCAAAATCATCACCGACAATGCCACCTCTTTCAGGTCTGAGCCTTTGGTCAAGTTCTGTGAACAGTTCGAGATTTCACTGATCCACTCTACGCCCTATTATCCTCAAGGAAATGGCCTGACAGAGTCTTCCAATAAAATTCTGATCAAGCTCATTAAAAAATTATTGGAAGACAATAAAAGGGCATGGGACTCAAAACTCAAATTTTCTCTATGGGCCAACCGGGTGACCACAAAGAAGTCTTTGGGCATCTCACCTTTCCAACTTGTTTATGGGACAGAGGTTTTTTTCCCTACCCAACTCGCTTTATCTATGGCAAAATTTATCCAGGACCTTGAAGGAGAGCTTGACCATATGATTAGAAGGATTCATCAGATGGTGGAAGTACAACAGATTAGGGAACATGCCATGAACAGGGCCTACCATCATCAACAGAAGATCAATCAAACCTTTGACAGGAAGAACAAAAAGAAAGTTTTCGAGCTGGGTGATTTGGTGCTCAAATGGGATGCACCCAGGCAGGATAGGGGCAAACACAGTAAGTTTGATTCCCTCTGGTTTGGACCTCTCAAGATCTCTGAGGTATTTTCAAACAACACTTACAGGTTGCAGGATTTGGAAGGCGAAGAAGTTTTTGATGGCCCAGTGAATGGGCATTTCTTAAAAAAATGTTTTTTGTAAGCCACATGCGACTTCTTTTGTTTTGTAAATATTGTTTTCTGTTTTCTGTTTCCGGCTTAATAAATGACTCCACAGC
This sequence comes from Picea sitchensis, assembly GCA_010110895.2. Taxonomy (NCBI): domain Eukaryota; kingdom Viridiplantae; phylum Streptophyta; class Pinopsida; order Pinales; family Pinaceae; genus Picea; species Picea sitchensis. The sequence continues at coordinate 12,733 of SNQJ01S0235698.1, forward strand.
CCAACAGCAAGGCACTGAATCTATAGAAAGAGTCCTTAGAGCATTGCAGGGATGACTCTATCCCCCATGGAGCCTAATGTTAGCGACATTTCTTGTCCTAGGCACAAGAGTATTCGGGTTTGCAAGTTGCACGAGAAAGCGCCCGAGAGCAGCATCGAAAAATCTCATTTTAAGGCTTCCAATCATGTAAGAGGGAGAGGTTATGTTGTCGATGATCCATATTCATCCATAAGAGCAGATCAATGATCATCGAGATATAGGGGCTACCAAGTTAACCGATATATAGAGTTAGAGAAAGAGCCTATATTTCAAGACTAAGTCTGGGTTGTTCGATCCAGCGACACATAGTGCGAGATCTAGTCGGCATATCAAAATTCAGGAGTTCGAAGGGTAAAATTCCCTCTTCATCTCACATCTCGAAACCCTGAAGCGTCGAAAGCACCCAGAGTCAAGCCCGCAGTATCACGAAGTATTCTTAGTCGTTCATCGAAAGGGGACACCTGGTGCACGATTAGGCTCCTTGCCTTTTCACCCATCACGATTTCAAGGCACAAGGAGCAGCTCCATCATATTCCTGATGCGCGAGGTGCCGGGAGTGTCCAGGACCCAGGCCCACAACATCCCCGAAGTAAGTTTAGGACCGTCAGATCTGAGAGGGACGCGTGGCGCCCAATTAGGCCATCTCAGCATTTCTCTCATCGCGACTATGAATAAGAAAGGATTAGCTCCTTCCATTCACGAATGTTGAAAGCACCTCGGGAATAAACACAGGGTCACAGCCCGTGGTCACTTGGGAGAGAAAGGAGCTACGCAAATGGGGCCAAAGGCATCGAGTCTAGTCGCCGAAAGGATCATCGTGATCTCCATGTGCCATCTGATTCGACCTCAATCCTAGTTTTCTCTCAGAGTAAATGAAGGTGAGAAGGGGTGGTTGAAACCTCTCCTCAGGTGTAATGTCCCCACTTTGGGACATCATCACAAGGCAGAGACTTATGATGACCAAAGTAGCCAGATGGATGTTATAGTGAGTACATGGGTATTTGAGAGGCATTGTGGGGTCCAGTTAGCATTTATCATCATATTCCATCATTATGAGCCATTCCGCACAGGTTGGCTTTGGTTTCGTTCCATTCTGACAATTTCC
>SNQJ01S0235699.1:0-13876 GCA_010110895.2 Picea sitchensis
CTTGATGGACAAATGGAGGCCTCAAACATCACTAAGAATAGGATTCTTCACACAATCTTTAGTCTATTCTCTCGCCAATTCTCTACTTGATCTTTCTCAATTGTGCTTAAACTTTTCCATGAGAAGCCCATGATTATATAGGAGAAGGTGAAGTGGTTAAAAGGATGAGGATGATCCCACCAAATCAAATAAACTAGTAGGATCGCAACCATATAGACGCCACCTCACATTCTAGAATATTCCCCTTCTAGAAACTTAATGAAACCTCTTTCCTCTTTTAGCTTTGGAATGTCGCCGCACCCTACCTATATAGCATCCTGTGGAAATCTCATGGGCCAGATATAGGGCAGCCTGCGGAAATGATGGATTTTCAGACTGTGTAGTATGGGAAGCCTACAGACCCTTTTTAAAAAGAATCTTTGTAAGCTAGGAAAGAAGCTACTCTTATTAGGCAAAATCCATGTTGGGAGCCTGAACACATGTTTTTGATGTCACCATTAGAATGACCAAAATAATGTGTAACAAAATGCCCCCTAAAGTACGAGGCTGGAACTCGTGATAGTCGAAATACTTTGTAAAAATGCATGTGTGTGTCAGGAACGAGGAGCGCACCAATTAGGAACCTGCAAACAATAAATCATCCACACAATATTATACCATGTCTGAAGTAGGCATTCCCATGTTCAAACTATAAATGATTGAAATCATAAGTATAAGTCATGGCCACCAATTATACACTGTGGATCCATGTCAACAAGATTCTAAATAGCCACCAAGAATACATTGTGGATCTATGTATTTGAAAACTTAGACACAAGACATAGCCATGAGACATACAAAGTGGATATATGTGTCAATTCAAATCACAAATACTCCATTGCAACCTGGAGCATAAATGATGAGGTCTAGGGTCTTCAATCCCATCATCCGTTAGTACGAATCTAGCCTTGTGATTACAGGCGTTGAAGTCGAACATGGTTAGAAACCACTTGATTACCGGTCGTTAATGGAAGTTGTTAACAAGTGTGAGGGAAATCACCATTGACGTAAATGACCTGCAAGGTACGATAGTACAATCTAATGAGCTCGAATAAATGAGTTGAGTTCAAACACTCTATGGAATCTTTCGATCAGGGATCATTGATATAAATCCACTGTCGAAAGTGAAGAAACCATCCATTGAGGCATGAAGGTTCTAAGACACTGAGTAGTTTCTAAGTCTCGTTCCTAGATAATGAGATGAAGTCGACAAGAAAAGATTCATCACGGGAGGGCCTTGATGTATCCCCCATCAAATGACATGAAACAAGTAACAAATTTAGGGTAGTGAAAAGTATGAATATGATTTGGAATGGACACAAGGAAGGTTGACATGATAAGAATGAACAATTGCAGATGGTCGATTCAATAGAGGGCTTGGTTGAACTTATCTTGAACATATGGATAGCATGATACTAGGCTTGCCAGCGTAGACTCAAGGATGACCTGAGATGTGAACTTCAGAAGGTCAGATGAGAGACAAATGGATTTCCCAACCCGAATTAAAATAATAAAGGGTGTGCCATGTTCAAGAGAGATGCTTACTGCCATTAACACAAATATAGAGACACATCCCTTTCCCAAATTTTCTCCCACCATTTCTGGTGAGTACCTCTTTATTTTTACACAAGCTTGAGGAGGATAACATATGCTTGTCGATGTAAGCTCATCCTTTAGACGATCCACTTGGAGTATTTTTAATGAACCCTGAGAAGGAGTGGTTTGGTACCGTATGGGTATGTCAGTGTTTGCTTAACAAATCCAAACATAGAAAACTGGAATGTTTTTCATGTTTATAGAGTCTAGAAAAACACTTAAAAGAGAACTCTCTCAGTTCCTTTTTCATAAAATAGTTTGACAGGACCGAAAAAGTGATAAATTATCGCCCGTTGAATGTTTTATTCAAATAATTTTACGAGCGTGAACAAAACAAGTTCGCTCAGTAATTTTTTTGTTTTTAAAGAGTGTGAAAAGAGATTAAAGATTACTCTCTAAGTTTCGTTATTTTCGTGTTACCATGACGACTATGAAAAGATGAAAAAAGTATACTCGGTTACATTCTCATTGTTTTTTGAGCATGAGAACGAACAAAGACTAAGCTCGAGGTTTTTCTAAAAAACCCTAAAAAGTAATCGTACATGCGACGAAAAAGACAAAAAAATCGCAAAAAAGTGTCTATACTCTATTGTTTGGAACCCTAGCTTGCTCATCTGTGAGAAACAACACTCACGAGACCATTATGTTGTTGGGAAAATATATTTAAATAATATGACATATATTTAGAAAAAGTAAAAAATGAGATAAATAGAGGTAAGAACGCATTTTCACTATTTCATTTGTATTTTATCAAAAACTTTGTCCAAAAGCCCTTTTTCACATCAGATTTCGACATTCGATTGCGGAGGCCTCAAGTGATCATTTGAAAAATGGTTTTCTTGAAAACAGTAAGTTCCTCACCCTCTCACTTTTTAACGGTTTAAAATTCATTTTAATCAGTCAAAAGATAGATTTTTGGGTGAATTTTTGGACCATGGGTGTGCATTGGGGCTGCCGCAGGTGCCCTATATTGGGACCTGTGGAAATCAAGGATTTTCATAGGTGCCTAATGGTTCACCTGCGGAAAATATTCTCTGTAACCAAGGCCTGATCATGGGGGAAAAATACCCAAAAGAAAAATATGCGGTGGACCAAAAATAATTTCAAATTATGATAACTGAAAGTGCTAACTCCTTTCTTTCCATTCCCATGCAGACATATTGATTGAAAAAATGTTAGAATGGAGAGAAAGGGAACATGAAGATGATGATGCAATGGATTTGAATGATCCGAGCACCATAAATTCCTTGAGACAGTGTGGTCTATTAAAATTCTTCAAGATCCAGGGCATGAGAGCCTAGCTGAGACTATTGGAATATTTGGTCTCAATGTGGGATGTGGACCAACAAGTATTCCATGTGGGTGTTCATGTTCTCTCTTTGGACATTGAATACATTTACTTCTTAACAGGGTTGACTTGTCATGGGGCGCAAGTGACCTCAACAGGAGGTTGAGGTGGGGGTTTACCGATGAGTGAATACATCAGAATATATTGTGAACCTGGGGCTGAATGGCACAAGGTTAAGGTGGATATCATAGGGGTTCATTATATGAACTTGAGAACCATCCTATTCACCCTTTCATGGATGGCAGGGAGTGCTTATCCACACATGTCTTTGTAGAGCTATTTCGAGTATGCGATAGAATGCATAGAACCACATGTGTTCAACTAGTGTGATGGGATTCTTCATAGTATGAAGAGCCAGTTGACCAAGAGAAAGAACGAGGATCTAAAACAGTTTGGGTACGGATCCATTTTGGCATATTTCTTCCTAGAAAGAGTCCCTCACTTTCTCTTACAGATAGATTGGAATATACGAGTGCCACGATATCCACTGATGAAGTGGTGGTGTGATCTCATGTCTCGACACGTGGTAGGCCCCATTATTAGATATAATGACAGATTTTTTGATTGGTTGGAGCCCCAGATATTGATGATCGATGACTATGCATATGTCGAGCTGGATTTCTGCAATGATCCTCACTTAGTGTTACCTAAGGGTTCTCAGTGGGGGGAACTAGGTAAGAACGATATTTTGCTTTTATATTGTTTTCGTAAATGTTTTCAAAATATCAAATGTTTTTATATGTTTTTCAATCTGATAACTAACCAAAAAAATCTTGACTATGCGGATGTGGGGCCATTCAGTCCCCCGAGCACTTCCCCTTTCCAGAGGTGGGGGGAAGCAGCGGTAGTGGCAGGATGGGATGTAGATGACTACGAGGCGATTGAACAAAATCTGGAGGGTTTAACTACATGGATGCCAGAAATTTCCATCGGCAAGGTCACACGGTGTTTCCAGCGCCATACTATAGGCACGGCTGGTCCATTGAGATGATTGCTTTGTAGGGTAGCATGCGCAGTAGTGTGTTACTGAGAGCAACATCCATGATACTATTTTTGTAGAAGCTATGAGCTTCATTTTTGATATTTTGGACTTCGGACAGAAAACAATCTTTTTGTAAAAACTTTTGATCCTTATATATATATATATACACATGAGGATTCTACCATTTTATTTTTCTTTATATGATACATGTGATGTGTGATTTGGTTTTATAAATGTCTCAGATGTCTGTCTAACACATAATTAGCTAACGCATCAGTCAATGTATTTAGACATCTAGGAATGTGTTGATACTTGATATAATCAAAATAACATTCCAAGAGGCGAATTCGTAAATATACCCATAACAAAGTAGGACTTCGAATAGCATAGACATTACTTAACTATAGCACAACTAGCTGTGAATCAAGCCGTATAACCAGACGACGAATCCCAAGTAAGATAGCATCAGTCAAAAACTCAATAACATCACTATATTCTACTATATTATTGATTGCACAACTGAGGAAAACACCATGTAGACTGATAAGTTCATTTGTGGGTGAATAAATTGCCCATACAGCAGAAGCTAGGTTATGAGTACTACAACTAGTGGCATCAATGAAGCCGAGGTAGGGTAACAAAGACTCTGACATCTGAAAACCAAGCACAACGCAATATAAGCGGTCGAGGGTAGAAACCAAATAATGAAGAAAAAATGCACAAACGTAGCACACAATAGTATGATACAGTAAAATACAAGTACTCATGCCAATATAGTATAAGAATAGTACTTCTTCATGTAAAGCCCATTTTTGGGTTCACTCAATGGAATGCCATCATAATCTACTAACTCATAAGCTCCCTTCTCCAACACTCGTTTGACGATATAAGGGCCTTGCCACATAGCCTCGAATTTCCCAGCTCCTAGAAAATCACGATCTTGTTCATAGAAGAGAACTAGATCACCCTCAGAGAAAACACATGGCTTGACATGCTTTTCCTATTGGTCTTTGACACATTTCTTCTGGGTTTCAATAAATAGGGTGGAATCACGATGAACTTCATCCAATTTCATCAGATAGAACAAACGTTCTTCTTTAGCAGAGGTGTTTGGGAGAAATTCAACAACTAGTTTTAACGATGAAATTTCACATTCAATCGATAGGATAGCTTCTATACCATACACTAATTGGAAAGGTGTAAACCCTATGGAAGACTTCATGAATGTCTGATAGGCCCATAATGCTGAGAACAACATCGTGTGTGAGCTTGTTTTGTGAATTCCTATAATCTGTTGAAACATGGTGATAAGAACCTTGTTGATCACTTCAACTTGGCCATTGGCCTGTGGATAGTAGGGGGTTGAGTTTTCATGTCGAAGACCCAAATTTTCTGTAAGCTCAGACATCATGAAGTTTCAAAAGTGGCTACCATGATCAGTGACAATAGACTGTGGGATTCCAAATCATGTGATGATGTGATTGAAAATGAAAAGTGCTGCAGTTTTTCCAGTGTTGTCGAATGTAGCCATCGCCTCGACCCATTTCGTGAAATAATCCACGTCTACAATAATGTATCCATACCCCCTGAACGAGTCAGGGTTATAGGTCATGAAATCGATACTCCATTTAGCGAAAGGTCCAATGGAAACTACAAGGTGTAAGGGAGTGGGATGATATCTTATCTTATTGTTGTATGTTTGGAAAGCATGGCAGTTTTGAACAGTAGTAATACAATCTTTAAATAAAGAAGTCCAAAAATACCTAATGCATAAGATCTTCTGGGCAGTAGCATACCCTGACATGTGACCACCACATGCTCCTAAGTGACAGTGATTTAAATCTTTCTTGACTTCATCATAGGTGAGACAGCGTCGAAAAATAGAGTCAACCCCACGACGATAAAGAGTGTCACCGAGGATGGTATACTGATGGGATTGATAGAGGATTCGATGACGACTAGTGCTAAAAAAATTAGGCCAAAAATTATGATTTTGGAGATAGACAATGATATCCCCATACCAAAGTTCATCATAACTGATCATAAAAATAGACTCATCAGGTAAAGAGTCCTCTGCTACATTTTTTGTCTTAGTGCAGGGAAGGCCACATATCAGTTCAGCAAACACCAACGATTTCTTAGACTTAGCACATTCAAATTCTAAGTCAAACTCCTGGAGAATGACTATCCATTTGGACTATTTACCCCCGAGCAATTGGCAGGTAAGAATGTGTTGCACGGAGTTGCAATCGGAAATTACGGTGGTCTTGCGTAGTAAGATATAGTGACATAATCGTTGGATAGCTTGGAAAGTTTCCAAGGACAGTTTTTCAACATGTAAATACTTGTCTTCGGTAGTCGTGAGACTCTAAATCAAATAATAAATTACATGTTCATCGTGTAAATCGTCTTCTTGGACCAGAACCATGGCGATGGTTGAATCCGAAGCAACGAGATAAAGGAAATAATCTCGACTATAATCGGGCGAGAAAAGTAGTGGGGTATGGGTTAAATTTGATTTCAAAGCATCGAAGGCTTTGTTACCAGTGGTGTCCCATACAAACTCAGAGCCTTTCTTTAATAATCGTGTAAATCTTAGGGTTAAATCAGCATAGTTTGGGATAAAACGACATAGAAAGTTTGCCTTCCCTTGAAAACTTTGTAGATAGTGAAGTGAGGAAGGAGGAGGGATATTGAGGATTGCCTCGAGCTTCAAAGGATCTACCCTGATCCCCTGATGTGACACAATAAATCCCAGGAGTCGTCTAGACTCCACAAAAAAGACACATTTTTGTAAGTTTAAGCGTATATGATAGAACTGACAGCGAAGGAAAATGGCTCGGAGGTGGGCCGGATGGTCACTACGATGCATGGAATGTGCTAGTAGGTCATCTAAATATGGTTGTACAATGTGCTTAATATCATGGAAAGCATAATACATAGCAGATTGAAATGTTGCACCGATGTTCTTTAAACCGAAGGGCACTTTCTGGTAGGCAAAAGTGCCCCAAGGAAAAATAAAAGTGGTTTTGTGTTGATCTGCGGGGTAAGATGTTGATTTGATTATATCTGGAGAAATTATCCGTCAAAGAGAAGATTTCACTTCTGGCGCAATCCTTGATGATTTGGTCAATGAAGGGGGTAGGAAAGTTGTCCTTAGGAAAAGCTTTGTTGATATCCCGATAATCAACACAGACACATATGGTACCTTGTTTCTTGTTAACTGCAACTAGATTGGATACCCAATCAGTCAAAGCCACAAGATAATTAAAGATGGATTTAAGAAGTTTTTCAACATCAAGCTTAATAGCAGCCGCTCTATGGGGTTGGACGAGATAAATTCTTTGTCGGACGGGTTTGGCACCCGGGTATATCTTAATTTCGTGTACAACAATATCGGGGTCAATGTCGAGAATCTCTTCGTAGCTCCACGCGAAGATGTTAGGAAATTATTAGAAAAGTGACTTATATGTGAAAACCTCCTCGGTGGATCAGGAAGCTTCGATATGGACATTTTCAACAATGCCAGGTTTGATAGAGATGTCAAGTGGGATGGTGGGTAAAATGTTATTTAAGTTTCCTTCATATAACACATCGTTTGTGGAGTCAGGATCTGAAGCAATAACAACAACAGTCAATGGGGTCAAGATCTATTGGTAACTCTCGAGTGTGTGTTGTTTGAGAAAGAGAATGGAATGATGATTTCCATCATCCTAAGGGGTATCTTCCATCGACATAACCAACATAATCATCTCATCCATGGGAAAAATAATGTGGAATGGATCAGGAGACGAATCACCAAGAGAGGGATTAGAAGGGTCAATGCATTGAATGGTGTGGTAGGTTGATTCAACTTGACTTAAAGGCATCTGGTCATCATAGTGAAGATAATCACTGAGGGTAGGTACTATCCATGGGTCAGAAGACACATGAGTTTCATGGACGGAGGTGGATATCATTTTAATTGAGGCAACCAAAGGAGGTGGAACGTCGGGTGGTGGGATTGGAAATGTACCCATCAGAGTGGAATCTTTTAGTAGACCCACACTCACATTCTCATACCCAGGGGGTGTCTTTTTGATGAAAGGGATGTTGTTGGTACGGGTATCCGAGTTAAAGAAGGCCAGTTGGTATACTGTAACTACTTTTCCCTGATGTAGAAAGCACATGATACAGAAAAGAGTAGACACGACTGCATGCATGGAATCGATCTAGCTACGGCAAAGTAAAATATTGTAATCGAGAGGAGCGTCAAAGACCTCAACTTCAACATTGACCATTTTTCCTTCTAACATAATAGGAAATGATGGGAGGACACCATAAGTTTTAAAGCCAAATCCATTAAATGCTTTGAGCTTGTTGTGTGATTCAGTTAAGGGAGGAGAGCTGATGGCTTTCCAGCAGGCAATAGACATGACACACATCGAGGTTCCCTCATGAATAACTATTCTACAAATGTTCTTGTCGGAGACAACAACTTGTATTTGAAATGTGAGCTGAGGGGGTAAACTTGGAATGTGATCTTCCAAGTCAAAGATTATTAAATTTGTATCCGTAGGGTCGATTCCACCGATAGCCTTCAACAGTGCCTTGCGTTGTATCGGAAGACTCTGAAGGACTTTGAGGGATGATATCGCAGATGGTTCTTGTGCTAGATATTCTACTATACTATAGTTCTAGGCAGCACACGCATGAGGATTGAAAGAAGACTTTCAAACCACACCCTTGGGAGGAGGGAGATGGATTTTATCAGGGTTCGTTCATTCGAGATTAAGAGGACCATTGGAAGGTGGAGCCGAGGGATATTGTTGAACCAACAAAGGTGGTATATCGTCAACTTTATCCCGGGAGGAAGGGTAATCTTTGGCACGAGCGATATGTGTGATGTCATTCTTGAATCACAGTTACACATAAGTACATAGGCAGTGGTGGAGGAAGAAGGTTGATCATGGATGACCAATTGAGCTTGTTGTTGAGAAGGGAAGGGTTGAGACAAGACGACAGAGGTAGGAGGTTTTGGGGTACCTTGGAGGAACTCTGTGACCTCAGCACATCTTAGACAGTCCTTCGTGTAGTGATCATCACCACAAATAAGGCAAGGATAACGAGGTTTGCGTTTATCCTTATCTTCAGCAAGTTGTGTCTTGGCCTTATCAAATTGCGGGTTTCTATTATTATCCTCCTTATTCCTACCCTTCCCATTTTTAGATTTATTCTTACCGATAGGATTTGATTGAACGACGTTCACTTCTGAAGTTTTACCAGTGGGAGGGGTGGGCGTCGGAGCAGTTTGAGCATTAGAAGCATGGGATTTGGGCGTGGTATGAGAGGTTTGTGAAGATTGAGGTTGATCATGGAAAGTACCTATCACACCATCAATGGCATGAGAAGTCGTTGGGGTTGTTGAGGTGGTTTTGGTAGAAGGACGAGGTGCATCAGGGAGAAGATCGTAAAGAGTACCCATTTGTTAATAAATGAGATCAAGATATTGGGCACGAATGATCGCATGTTCTTCTGTGACAACTCCACCCATAGCAATGTCTTTAGATATGTCATTCACGAAGTATTTCATGAACCATTCTACCAATAACTGATCAAAAATATCGAGTTTGATTAGACGACGTCTTCGTCTCCACTCATGAATGTGATTAGAGATATGAGTGGCTTTACTTTGCTTGAAATAACTCAAAATATCGGTCCCCGTTTCATAACGGATTGGCAATTGGTATTGAGTGAGAAAATACATAGCTAGGGTGTTGAAATTGGTGAAGAAGCCTCATGGTAATTCTATATACCACTTTGCGGCTGAACCCGTGAGAGTTCGTTGAAAAATGCGTAACCAAATGGAGTCATCCGTCAAAGAGTTGGATGAACACCAAAGGTGTAAATTCATTAAATGATTGTTCAAGTCCTCTCCATGTTTACCATCAAACTTAGGAATGTCAGATGGTAGTTTGGTGGGTATGATAGGCCAATGAGGAGAGTGACGACTAGGGTCATTCAAAATTTGAGACAGATCAGGGAGGTCCAAAGTGGCCAGAAAGGGTAACTGTCTATTCACGTGAGGGTACTCGTGACTTTGGTGAGGAAGTCTCGTCAATATACTAGTAGGACTGTAAGAAATTTGCATATAATGTGAAGATCCAGGTAGATTCGATTGTTGGTGTGGTGGTAGGTAGCTTGTGGGGTTGTACATATTAGGTATGTTCCCTTGGAAAGGGATAGTAGGCGGAATGTTTGAACCCAAATTGGTATTGGAGGTCTCAAGGTAAGGTTGGCCTGTACTAGGGGGTACGAAAGTGGTGACTTAAGGCTGTTTCTCCAAATTTCATTGAGTATTACCTTGGGTAAGAAATTTCCAATAATGGGCTAATGTTGCCAAGATGTTCTGTCTATAGGGTGAGGTTGGTGCGGGTTGTCCTCCAAATGGAGGTTGAGATTGGCCCCTAGGGTTAAATTGTCTACCAACAAGAATATGATAATTCTGTGTGAGGACTGAGTAACTCCATTCGAGTCGGATCCATCAGTGATGGGTGGATAAAACCCTCCAGAAGGGGGCTGGGGGAGTGTTGGAATAAAACTAGGAATAGGATTGTTCCCGGGAGGGATGAAGACTCCAGAAATTTTGGATGGAACTGGGGTAGAATCAGGAATAGAAGCATTCAATGAATTATACCCAAGAGGAAGTGATGGGATATGACTAGGTAAAAGTGGTGCTCCAATAGGTGTTTGGATAGTCATTATATTCCCAATGGGAATAATCGTACTATTTGGGACCATCGTGGAATGGGCCTGTTGAAGAGGGATGGTTGAAATGGTACCAACTGAGAAGGCTTCTGAACCAGGAAAATAATGGCATGTTGTATTGTTAAAGTGATCCAAGGGTATATTAAACATGTAATATGTTTCAAGAGGTTCAGAAGTGGTAGGTGTTTCAACTCTTGTCTCTGAGGTAGAAGGGTACCTTCTAGAAGTCTGAATCTGAGCTATGTCAGTGGTCCAGTAAGGATCCTCATTAAGGCTCGCAAAAATACTAGGAGATAATCCAGAAGTTTCAATAACAATTTCTTTGGATGAATTGAGTCAGAGAATACATCTCTCGTATCCAAGAGGTAGGCGGAAAGATTCTAGAGGATTAGAAACAATTTGAAAGATCTCTAGAGAATCGGTCCTTTTCGGCTGTGAGGGTACATGGTCCTGGATCTCACTATGTTGAGGAGAATCCTTCGATGGGTTAGGAGGCAAGGTTTTAGAAACTTTCAACTCTTCTGGAGGTATTCCTTGCATCCTAGGTGAACGACTTGGAGGGTCAATGTTGGCTGAACCAGAAATTCTACAGAAAAAATCTATGGCCAACTACGTAAAAAAAAAACATTTGCTAGAACAATCTAGGAATCAAAACCAAGCAAACAAGACCTTCTGATTTTGAATTCACTAGTTGGTGATGAAATCCAATGTGGCAAATTCGAGACAAGAAGGGGCTGGGCTAGGGTGGAAAATTTACGTTGACGACCTGCTTAATGAAATTAAACACTGGTGCAAGATCCCACACATAATCGTGGGTATACCCTCTAAGGATCCCGAGTGATTCTGGACAACATCGATTTCAGGTACCGCGGAGACTTTCCCCTCCACAGTCACTTTATGTAATACCTTAAGAATATAGGCTACTAAAGTTACCACAAACAACAATGATGCCTGGGGAAACAATAGACAGTCTGATCCACACACAAGGGCAGGGTATAGAGCCTGAAATCAATTTGAGAGGATTCCACTCATCATTGTGGGTATACCTTCAAGAGACCCCCATAATACGTGTAATCTCCACACCGAGACCAACAAAGCAGGGTGAGTGACTCTGCCAATCTCAATGCGACCTCAGGTTTGACCCTTGTGTGAGAAGGGCTTCCTAGGACAAAATGTTTCAAATGGATTTGAACACTCCCTATCACAAGATAATATGGTGTGTTTTGTGCTTTGGAGAGTGTGTCTCATTGCCTATTCCAAAGCTTTATCCTAGCTAATGTTGGTGTAAAAGAGTCCTAGAAAAAGTTACTAGTTGAATTTTAGAGTTTCATAATATTATTAAACATTGTTGTTACTCAAGAAGGAGATGGGAATGAAACCAATGTTATATGAGACTTTGACCTAATAACGTGTAAATAGAAATGAATGATGCAAACTTTTGTTCGATGAATTTTGTCTACAGTAGGGAGAAATAATTTTTCTGGAACAATGCAAACTACAATGTACAATTCCCTTTTTTAAATGTAGTACCAAACAACCATCAACAATGTAATTTCACTATTCGTTCTCTTTCAATATTTCAAACGCCAATATTTTCTGAATAAATGATTGCTTAAAAGACTAAAAAGACTTTAATTTTTTTATTTTAGAAACCAAAACAAGGATGGAACTAAGAAAGGATAAGTAACCAATGAAAATAAAACACTCAACAAACACCCAAATCGATCTTTCAATGGAGATAAAAATAAAAATTGACAAGAAAATGTCTCTTCGAATATGAACAAGAAATGTTTTTTTGATCATTAAGAAACCCAGAAGATGTAACCAACTTACAAATCCAAATCCAAACCAAAATCTTTGATCGAGAAAGAACTCAGACGCAAGTCCAGCTATTATATCCATGTCGATAAAAACAAAGATCGAAAAAGAATCAAAAGGAGGTATTTGATTTTCAAAACCAATCAAGATCGAGCTGAAACAATCTGTAGGAGTCAAGAACCGACATTAAAAATCCTTGCCCAGCTGAGTAAAGCAAAATTGGGACACAGTAGAAGCCAAAACGCGAATCAATTTTTTTTTCAAACGACGCTGCATGTGGGCAGTATAACACAGTGTGGAAATGTATGATTTTTGCGAGCCAAAAATGTGCAGGATGCGGAAATCCCACTCTGGAAGGAACTACCAGGGTGTGGAAAGGAATGGTTTCTGCGGGCTACCTATAAGGTGCACTGTTGACGTGTTTGAAAAATCAAGAAAATTGGGAGAAATAAAAAACTTCTAAGTGGACTTTTAAACCTAGGGAGAGTGAATGGGTCTCCCAGAGACTCGGAGATTGATATCAAGTGAAAAGAATAGGTCAAAATAAAATGGCCAACAAAAAACCACAAACTAGTTGTTCATCCCCAGTGGAGTCACCAATTTTGTTATTGAGTAAATCGGTAGATTTGGACATGAACTAATCCCCCTATATCCAAACGGATCTAGAACAAAATGAGACAGAACAAGATGCTTTCCCTAAGTTGTGATCATTGAGTTTACTATCCAAAGAGGAATAGATAACATACCTTATGAATCGTTTCCTTATATCTTTATTGTCCTTGCTTCACTCTAGTTCTCTTGTAGAATCAGATCTACGATAACACAAACCAATCGACATGAAAGCAATAATAATAAAACTCAATGACAACCTAAACATGTGATCAAGGAATCATGTAATAAAATACTAATCATTTTATGGGAAAGAGACGTGTCATTGTATTATATTAATGAAAAGTGGAAGATACAACCGAATTGCCGTAATGTCACAAGTTCCCTTTTAGTGGTCGTTCATCCCAACACACATATACACTTGCTCTGAAATTCACATGACGATAATCCACAAAATCTTGATGGACAAATGGAGGCCTCAAGCATCACTAAGAATAGGATTCTTCACAATCTTCAGTCTATTCTCTCGTCAATTATCTGCTTGATCTTGCTAAACTGTGCTTAACCTTTTCCATGAGAAGCCTGTGATTATATAGAAGAAGGTGAAGTGGTTAAAAGGATGAGGATGATCCCACCAAATCAGAGAAACCAGTAGGATCGCAACCATACGTACACCACCTCACATTCTAGAAGATTCCCATTCAAGAAACTTCGTGAAACCTCTTTCCTCTTTTAGC
>SNQJ01S0235700.1:0-13876 GCA_010110895.2 Picea sitchensis
ATGCAAAATCAACGACCTCATAAGTAAAAGCATTAACATCTACTCATCATTGAAATCAATAACGATGCAGTCAACGTGTCAACAAAATAATAGTGACACATAAACATAAATATCGTCGTCGCTTAGCACATAATAATCATCTCGAAACAATTTACAAACAATGATCAATCAAATAATGAATATAAAATAACTACCCGCCCAATCTTACCATACAAGGTTAGGACCTCCAGGACACATAAGAAACACTCAAGCCCAGGATCCAATTGATTTTGACCATTTAAGGTCTCAGGGCTGGTGAATTTTTTGAGGAACAAGAAGGTGTCTACATCCCACTAATAATCAAGTCCAACATCAACTAGATCAATCAATCGTCCTAATCATCAATTAATCATGGGGAAAGGGTAATCATCATCTTTATTAATCATACATCAACATTAATTCATGGCGCATGTGATATCAATTTCTAACAATCATTCATCAACATTGAATATTCGTTGCGCGCGAGAGTACACAAACTCTAGAACAGTCACATGTCAACTTAATTAATGGCGCAAGAGAAAAATAGTTACTAAATCAGTCATAAATCGACATAAGTTAAGGCGCAATAAATCCAATTACTAAATCATTACGCATCAACATGATACCATGGCACAATAAACCCAATTTGTGATCAATTATATACCAAAATTAATTCAAGTGTGCAAGTAATCCATTGATTTAATCATTCATCAATCATGAAATATTCATTGCACAGGAGTAAATTATCAATTTATTTCATGGCGTGACAAGATCTATCTACTCAATCAATCATACATCAATTTAATGGACACAAGAGTCAATTATTTACACAACTCGTTATACATCAATGTTATTCATGACACGGAATTCATCAACATTTATATCGTGGCGCACGAATGATTTATTTACTTAAGTAATCACCACTCTACATTATTCAAGGTGTGCAAGTAATCTAATTGTTAAATTGATCACACGTCAACATTAATGAAGGTGCTCATGTAATATAATCACATCCAAGCATTCAATACATCATTTTTAATGCATGGCGCAAAATAAGTATCAATACCAAATTCATGCGCAAAAGTAATTATGTTTTTCAATGAGGATTATAATTTACATTGTAAAGTCCCCAACTTAGGTGCTATTAATCTAAATTAGTCCTTCAATAATTTAATTCATACTGAAGTAAATTTGATACATCACCTATAATGCATGTGCGAATATAATTCCTTCATTCATTTATAGACTGACCCCAAAATAAATCAAGCATTCAATAGAGCCTTTTATTGACATGTCATAGATATCTAAAGTGATCATTAAAATTAACATTGAGATATACAATGACACTTAATAACGAATATTAAATTTGAATACTTCTAGACATCATAAGGAAAAGGATACATATAAAACTATGCGATTACATTGAAAGAAGATAATTGCCTTTGAATATTACTAACTAAAATCAAGTGAAACTAAAGGACAATACAATGTGGAGGGCATCTTCTAATGCTGAAAAATTGTAGGAATAAGGAAAAGGAAAGGATATTAATAACTCAGAGACATGAAGGAAAATGCAAAATTGGAAAATTCTCCAACAACGCAAAGATAATGAGGAAAGTTCTAGGAAAAATAGTGAGCAAAAATGCAGAGATAATGATGGTAAAAACTCATGATGGTTTCCCCCATAGGCTAGATGGTTTTACACATAAAAAAAATAGAGATGAAGAGGGTAAAAATGCATGTTGGTTTCCCCCACAAGCTAGCATGTTTTACACATAAAAAACGAAGATATCATGAAGGTAAAAATGCATGCTAGTTTCCCCCATAGGCTGAGCATGTTTTACACCCAAAAATGCAGAGATAAAGAAGGTAAAAACGCTGGCTGATTTCCCCCATAGGTTGATCATGTTTTTACACCCAAAGCGCAGAGATAAAGAAGGTAAAAACGCATGCTAGTTTCCCCCACAGGATGAGCACGTTTTTACACCCAAATCGTAGAGATAAAGAAGGTAAAAATGCATGCTAGTTTCTCCCACATGCTGAGCATGTTTTTACACCCAAAACGCAGAGATAAAGAAGGTAAAAATGACTACTAGTTTCCCCCATAAGCTGAGCACTTTTTTACACCAAAACACAAAGATAAGGAGGCAAAAATGCTTGCTATTTTCCCCCACATGCTGAGCACGTTTTTAAACCCAAAACGCGGAGATAAGGAGGTAAAATGGTTGAGTGTAAGAGATAAAACGTTTGAAGAATTCCAAGTTATATTCGCAGTGTAAATAGAGGTAAATTTGTTGAGTGTGAGAGGTAAAACGTTGGGTGCATTCCAAGTTATATCACAGTGAAGATTACAACAACAAAAAATGTTGATTATTAAAGGTAATCATAGAGAAGATTACCATTGAAACACGCTGAGGGTCATGGCAAATTGCGGAGAAAAGAGACAATAAACACGTTGAGTAATGTGGGAAAATCGCGGAAGGGATTACAATCAAATGTTGAGAAAATTGGAGACCAATCATTGGGTAACAAAGGTTAAAAATAATCGATGAGAATTAGACACAATTGTTTGGTAACAAGGAATTGCAGAGGTTTAAAGAGACCCAATCGTCGGGAAAAAATCAACAAGAACATTGGGCAAGGGCAACAAAAATCGTTGGGAAAATGTGCAACAGAAACATAGATATCATACACAATAAAACATTGAGAATATCCCCAAAATATATATACAATAAACACTTAATGCATTGCAGCCTCAAATGAAAATACAATAAAAATTTAGTACATTGCAACTCAAATGAAATACCGTGACCGAAAGCGAGAGTCAAATATGATCTCCTGCGCTTGCGCTCCATCCATCTCCCTGCTTATTGATTGTGAAGACTTCACCGGTACTTCCCAGCCATCACTAGGGGTACTCTTCTTCCCCCTCATCCCCCCGAGCCACAAAGGGGCCACACACAAATACAACCAAAATAGTCTAGCTCCCAACTTGCCTCGCAAGGTAGAGACACCACTCTATTTCTCGAGCTGGGTATCCCAACTCTCACAAGTAAAATCAGTCATAATTTTTGTAGCATAACCTTACTCATACCAATCAATATCTATTCCTCCTCTCAGCCATTTCTTTTATAGAATTTTTCTTAGTGACCACTTTCCATTTGCACATTTTTTTTTTATTTTTTTTTAATTAATTAGGAATTACTCCCCCCGTACACTTGTCACACATTCTCTTAGTTGCACCAATAAATCCACCATATAGTTTAATTAAATGTCAATTTCCCTCACCCATCATAAAAGCGCTCCTAAAATTACTCCTAGTTGTCCCTTTATTCCCTCTATTTCCCTTTTAATGACTAACGCCTTTCTAAAACTTAGTTTTGTTTAATTTAGGAAAGTTCTTTAGTTAGACTAGACTAGATACCTTTATATGCTTCCACATTCTTTTTACATTTATTTCCTTTCTTATCTTAATTTCCAATTTCATATTCTCTTGCAAATATTTATATAATTAAATCTTTAGATACAATTTTTTTACTCTTTCAATTCCTAACTTGATTTTTCTTCATCCCCCATTTATTTAATTTATAATTTAGTTTTAGTCTTCTTACCCACTTTAGAGTTAGACTCAAATTTTTAAACTAGGCTTAGAATTTTGAAGGAGATTTTATAATTAATAAAAATTACTTATTTAATAATTATTTTAAGTCTGACAATGTCAAAATAAATTATTGTTTTCTAGGCACCTAGGTTCATTGGGTCAAGTTGTATTTTATACCGTGGCATGCCCTTCAAGATGCACTCTGTGCTCCAAGGGTGCCACTCGTCTTTGATTCAAATTTTAATTACGTGACATGCCCTTCGAGACGCACTACGTGCTCCAAGGGTGCCACTCGCCTTTGACTGGTTTTGGTAGTTGTCCAACCCTTGGATTCAATACCCCATTCAGGCGACCTTGTGAGAAACTAAGGGCCTCTAAGGAATAAGGACCCTTATTTATTGCGCACCCCTTAGAATCTTCGTAAACGACTGTCTTAGTCTTCCCTCGTGACATCGTGGATCTCTTAAACTAGGTAATCGTTAACCTACAATTTGATCCATGGAGGGAGTGCTAGTACGTTGTGTCAGGGCTACTGCCACACCTCTCGCTCAATATATGGTTGTTGTGCATGGCCCCTTTACTCCTTATGTGAGTCTGATTAGCAAGAAATCAGCAGCCTACATCCCTCAATGAAACATTGTCAATGATCCATAACAACATCATAATATACCTGATCATATGTCACATATGCATGAATAAAAATACCCAAACCAATACAATCTACTCCCTGACTCGATCTGGAGTCCAAGGAGGTCCATTGATGTCACCGGAATCCTCAACCTACCAAGTGTCCTGCACACTCAGGGGAAACTTGTCAATAGTATCTGTCAATACATAGATATCAAATAACATAACATCATAATCATCAACATCATCATAAGAATCCATAAGTGACAAGACAACCATATACTAAAACGGGATCACTTGCATGCAAGTGTCCTCAAAGAACTAGTCAAATCATGTGTGCACAAGAGCGGGATGTTACATACACCCCCTCTTGTTTTAAACTTCGTCTTGACATTTCACAGTATATATATGTAGTAAATAAAGCATCTAACAAGATCAAAATGCCTAACTATCAAAAAAAAATGGAAATTGTTGGTGCATATCATATGTGTCCTCCCAGGTAACCGAGTGTGGACAATAATTATTCCACTGGACCTTGACCTAATCGACTGTTTGACATCGTAGTTGTTGAATGTGATCATCCAGAATGTGGACTGGATCCACCGTGAGTGCACCCTCATCCAACAACTGCAAGGAACTCATGTCAACCACATGTGTATGATCACTAACATAATGTCTCAAAACAAATACATGAAAAACATCGTTCATACACCTCAGAGAATCAGGAAAGGCTGGTCGATAGGCCACGTGCCCTTTCCTTTCCATAACTTCAAAAGGTCCCACAAACCTAGGAGATATTTTAGCACCCCTTCCAAACTTGATCGAACTCTTGTGCGGTTTCACCCGCAATAAGACTCGATCACCAACTTCATAACTACAGTCAATGCAATGTGCATCAGCATAACTCTTCTATCGATATTACGCCTCTTTAATCCTTTGTCTTATCGTTTTCATTTGTTCTTCCATTTCTTGGATCGCTTCTGGTCCTACCAGGACCCTATCCTCAATTCGATCACATATCAAAGGCGCCCGACATGGTCGCCCGTAAAGGAACTTGAATTGCGCCATCTTAATGGTGCTTTGATAGTTGTTGTTGTACACAAACTCTACCAGTGGAAAGAACTCTTCCCAATTCTTTTGTTTGTCCATCAGATACATACGCAACATATCCTCCAATATTTGGTTCATTCTTTCTATCTTCTCGGTTGTCTCAAGGTGATGCGCGATACTAAAGTTAAGTTGGATTCCCAAGGCCTCTTGGAAACTAGTCCAAAATCATCCTATAAACATCGATTCTTGAATGGACAATATCCCTTTAGGCACAACATGAAACCTCACAATCTCATTGATAAAAACTCTAGCTATGTATGGCACATGATACGTCGTACACACAGGAATAAAATGTGCACTCTTTGTCAGAGTGTCAACTACCACAAAAATCGAGTCGTGCCTCCTTGTCGTCAGCGGAAATCCCACAATGAAGTCCATCCATTTTGATTCTGGAATAGGGTGTGGTTGTAGTAATCATGTCAGATGTCTATCTTCATCCTTTACTTGATGACATTCTAGACATCTTTCCACATAGTTGACTATGTCCACCTTCATTCCTCTCCAGAAGAATAAGGGTTTAAGGTCTTCCCTCATCTTCGTGACTTCTGGATGAGCCATGTACACTGCTCTATGAGATTCATTTAAGATCAAACTTCTCAACTCATCATTAGGCGGTACGTAAATCTGGTTATTATACCTCATTAATCTATCGTTGTCCACAGTAAATCCCTCAAATTTTGGTACCAACATGGTGTCTTGTCTGATATTTTCCTTAACCTCTTTATACCAGTCATCATCGCATTGTATGGTTAGAATATTTTCATGAATATTTGTCTGAAGAGGAATCATTGAAAATATGTGTGGTCTCTGACTCAACGCATCTGCCACTCTGTTCACTTTTCTTTTTATGTAGGTAATCTCAAAATCATACTTGCTAAGCAGTTCTGGCCAACGCCTTTGTCGTGCATTCAAGTCACTTTGCGTAAAAATGTGATGCAAACCACAGTGGTTTTTTGTCAGTTCAAATTTACATCCAATCAGGTAGTGCCTCTACACTCTTAGCGCATACATAATGGCCAACAACTCCAAATCATGTGTCACATAGTTCTCCTCATGCTTTCTTAATTTCCTTGAGATGTAAGGGATCAATCGACCGTCTTGCATCAAGACTCCACCTAGGCCTTCCTTGGATGCGTCTATGCATACCGAGAAATCCTCGTCCATGTTGGAGACCTTTAGTATCGATGTTTTCTTCAAAAGGTCCTTGAGCCCTCGAAATGCTTCTGCACATTTCTCGATCCATACAAACTTCTTGTTTTTCTTCTGCAATTTCGTGATCAGATTTGCTATCTTCAAAAAACCTTCAACGAACCATCTATAATATCTTGCTAAACCCATAAAGCTACATACTTCTGGTATGTTTGTCGGTGCAGGCCATTCCATAATAGCCTCTACCTTCGTTGGATCCACAGCGATGCCTTCACTGGAGATAACATGCCCTAAATAATGAATCCTCGATTTATAGAAAGAGAATTTCGATAGTTTACCGTATAATTTGTTCTCTCGTAAACACCATAGTACCAAGCGCAAATGTTCATCATATTCTTTCATCTGAGAATATATCAATATTTCCTCAATGAATACTTGAACAAACTTGTCCAAGTGTTCGTGGAACACCCCATTCATCAAGCTCATGAATACCCCTGGGGCGTTTGTCAGTCCAAATAGTCAAATGGTAAAATCATAATTCCCAAACCTTGTCTTGAATGTGGTCTTACGAATGTCTTCCTCTTTGATCCGTAAATGGTGATATCCTGATCTCAAGTCGATCTTTGAAAACATTGTCGCGGCTTTCATTTGATCAAACAAATCATCTATTCTTGGCAACGTATATTGGTTCTTGATCGTTGCCATGTTCAATTGACGATATTCAATACAGAGTCTCCACAACCCATCCTTCTTCCATATGAAAATAACAGGCGCACCCCAGGGTAACACACTTGGACTTATAAGTCCTAGGTCCAACAACTCCTTTAGTTTCATTTTCAACTCCTGTAACTCAGGCGTTGAAATCCGATAAGGCATTCTTGCTATCGGTTCAGTTCGAGGTTTTAAGTCGATGGTAAATTCCAGCTCTCTCTCGGGTGGAAAACTGGTAACTCTTCTTGGAACACATCCACAAACTCTCGTACTACCAAGAGGTTTTCTAATCCTTCCACCATGCCCTTGTTGTTCAGCACTAGGATTGCATATAGCGTGCATCCCTTCCACATGCTCTTCTGTATCTATAGGGCAGAAATGAACCTTAGGGAAACTCCCTGGTTCCTTCCTACAATCACTCGTCTTTGTCCCTCTTCATCAATCAAACTCAATCATTTTGTCTTACAATTGAGTATCGCATCATGTGATTCCAACTATTCCATACCAATCACAACGTCATAAGATCCTAAGATCATGATGTACAGGTTGGCCTTCGTTACAAAATCTCCCAGGTTGAGGCTACAGTCCGTAATGTTTCCTCCAACCTTCTGCTTGGCTTTCGAATCCATTTCCACATAGATAAAATCATCCTGTTCGACTGCCTTTACCTTAATTATTTTTAGCGTTGCACTAGAAATAAAGCTCTCTATAGCATCGGGATCTATCATAATACTAAATTTCTGGTCAGCGATGGTACCTGATGTCTCGAGCACAGTAGACTTGTGCTTGGCCTAGTGGTTAGTCACCGCTGCATGAATCTAATGGGCCTTGCCCAAATATCCAACTGTAGTGTGTTCGGTTGAATCGGCTGCTCTGGCCCTCTCAACCGGATAATCACGTTGGTAATGTGGCTCTCTACAAGTCCAACATCCAATATTCAATCCAGTACTCCTGGTCCCCGAAGTAGAAGTTGTTGGCCCACCAGCCTAAAACCCTAGTTTGTTTTATTGAATAGGCCTAAACTATTGTTGCTACGGGTGACGTTGTTATTGTTGTTGTGGTCCTCTGTATGGAGTCCGTTGTTGAGGTGCCAACCATTGTGGTTTCATGAATGTGGATCCTCTCAGAGTACCTCGAAACCCTGATGAATGTCTAGATGGTGTCTGATGCTATTGTGCACTAGATGTCATATGTTTCATCAGTCTCACAAGAGTCCTTCCCTGGCTCCCGTTGATCATCTCTTCCTCAGCTATGAGGGCCTTCTAGACTACATCATGCAACATCTGAGGCATTAGGATCCTCACCTTCACACGAATGCTGACATTAAGGCTGAACACAAAATTGTTGACCTTGATCTTATCGGTGTTCAGATGTGGACCATACCTAATCAGATTCGTGAAACGGGCCTCATACTCGGGCACCGTACAACCACCCTGTCGCATGGTGTTGAACTTGTTGAGTTGGGGCTCATTGAATTCCTCTAACAAATACCTCCCCCAGAACCGCTCCTCGAACAGTTCCCATGACACATCATCGATGCCCATGTTTAGTTGTGGCAGGAGCGTCTTCCACCATAGAAGAGTGATCCCCTTCAGTTGAAAGACCACCATGTGGACTTTCATTTTGAAGGTATAGTTGCGAAGTGCGAAGCACATCGCCATGTTCTCCAACCATACCTCGACGATTGTGTCATCTGTCACACCCAAGAACTCAGGAAACTTTACCTTCTCGAGTTCTCTATGAATGCTACCAGTATTGGCTGGGGCGTGTTATGGACCCTCAGGGGTTAAAGGCGCCCTGACCTCATCTCTATCTAGATGGTTAATCAAGGCCTCAGACATCCTATGAAAGGACCTCATCAACCCAACCACATCCCCCACAACAATATGCTCCTATCCGATGACCTCTTCTTCTCCTTGGGGGTTAGACCCCTCTGGCGTGGATGCTATTGAAGGCATCGCGTCTCCTCCCCTAGCACCACGTCATCTGCCTCCATGGAGTCCTCTAACCATGATTTCTGTAGGGACACAATTCAATTCAATTAGTGATAAATTATTAATCAAGTGTTTATACAATGGAAGGTGTAATGATCCCAAGTCGCAGGGTTGAACCTCACTCTGATACCATATGTAATGACCCCTTTGTTTCATCTAGGAAAGTGAAGCATAACAGGTAAAAAAAATTATCTTTTTTTCTACATTAGGAAATTAACATCAACATTATAAATTATAACAATGCAAAATAAATGACCTCATAAGTAAAAACATTACCAACTACTCATCATTGAAATCAATAATGATGCATTCAATGCGTCAACAAAAGAATAGTGACACAAAAAAATAAACAGTGTTGCCACTTAGCACATTAGAATCATCTCAAAACAATTTACAAACAACGATCAATCAGATAATGAATATAAAATGACTATCTGCCCAATCCTACCCTACAAGGTTAGGACCTCCAGGACATATAAGCAGTGCTCAAGCCCAGGATTCAATTGATTTTGACCATTTAAGGTCTTGGGGCTGGTGATTGTTATGAGGAACAAGGAGGTGTCTATATCCCACTAATAATCAAGTCCAACATCAACTAGATCAATCAATCAATCCTAATCATCAATTAATCATGGCACAAGGGTAATCATCATCTTTATCAATCATACATCAACACTAATTGATGGCGCATGTGATATCAATTTCTAACAATCATTCATCAACATTAAATATCTATTGTGCACGAGAGTACACAAACTCTAGAATAATCACATGTCAACTTAATTAATGGCGCAAGAGAAAACTAGCTACTAAATCAGTCATAAATCAACATAAGTTAAGGCACAATAAATCCAATTACTAAATCATTATGCATCAACATGATACCATGGCATAATAAACCCAATTTGTGATCAATTATATACCAACCTTAATTCAAGTGCACGAGTAATCCACTGACTTAATCATTCATCAATCATGAAATATTCATTGTGAAAGAGTAAATTATCAATTTATTTCATGGCACGACAAGATCTATCTACTCAATCAATCATACATCAATTTAATGGACGCAAGAGTAAATTATTTACACATCTCATTACACATCAGTATTATTCATGACACAGAATTCATCGACATTTATATCGTGGCGCACGAATGATTTATTTACTTAAGTAATCACCCCTCTACATTATTCAAGGCATGCAAGCAATCTAATTGTTAAATTGATCACACATCAACATTAATCAAGGTTCTCATGTAATCTAATCACATCCAAACATTCAATACATCTCTTTTAATACATGGCACAAAATAAGTATCAATTCCAAATTCATGTGCAAAAGTAATTATATTTTTCATTGAGGCTTACAATTTACATTGTAAAGTCCCCAACTTAGGTGTTATTAATCTATAGTAGTCCTTCAACAATTTAATTTGTACTGAAGTAAATTCGATACATCACCTATAATGCATACACGAATAGAATTCCTTCATTCATTTATAGACTAACCCCAAAATAAATTAAGCATTCAATAGAGCCTTTTATTGACAGGTCATAGATATCTAAAGTGTTCATTAAAATTAGCATTGAGATATACAATGACACTTAATAACGAATATTAAATTTGAATACTTCTAGACATCATAAGGAAAATGATACATATAAAACTATGTAATCACATTGAAAGAAGATAATTGCCTTTGAATATTACTAACTAAAATCAAGTGAAACTAAAGGACACTCCAATGTGCAAGGCATCTTCTAATGCCGAAAAATTGTAGGAATAAGGAAAAGGTAGGTACATTAATAACTCAGAGACATGAAGGAAAACACAGAGTTGGAAAATTCCCCAACAACGCAGAGATAATGAGGAAAGTTCTGGGGAAAATAGTGAGCAAAAATGCAGAGATAATGATGGTAAAAAATCATGTTGGTTTCCCCCACAAGCTAGCACGTTTTACACATTAAAAATGAAGAGATCATGAAGGTAAAAATGCCTGCTAGTTACCCCCATAGGATGAGCATGTTTTACACCTAAAAACGCAGAGATAAAGAAGGTAAAAACACCTGCGAGTTTCCCCCACAGGTTGAGCACGTTTTTACACCCAAAATGCAGATATAAAGAAGGTAAAAATGTCTGCTAGTTTCCCCCATAGGATGAACACGTTTTTACACCCAAAATGTAGAGATAAAGAAGGATAAAATGCCTGCTAGTTTTCCCCATGGGATGAGCACGTTTTTACACCCAAAACGCAAAGATAAAGAAGGTAAAAATTCCTACTAGTTTCCCCCACAGACTGAGCACGTTTTTACACCCAAAACACAGAGATAAGGAGGTAAAAACGCCTACTAGTTTCCCCCACATGCTAAGCATGTTTTTACACCCAAAATGTAGAGATAAGGAGGTAAAAATGCCTGCTAGTTTCCCCTACAGGATGAGCACGTTTTTCACCCAAAATGCAGAGATAAGGAGGTAAAATTGTTGAGTATAAGAGATAAAACATTGGGTGAATTCCAAGTTATATTCCCAGTGTAAACAGAGGTAAATTTGTTGAGAGTGAGAGGTAAAATGTAGGGCGCGTTCCAAGTTATTTCACAGTGAAGATTAAAACAAAAAAACATTGAGTATTAAAGGGAAACGCAGAGAAGATTACCAGGGAAACACGCTAAGGGTCATGGAAAATCGTAGAGAAAAGAGACAATAAACACGCTGAGTAATGTGGGCAAATTGCAGAAGGGATTACATTCAAACACTAAGCAAATTGGAGACCAATCGTTGTGTAACAAAGGTTAAAAATAATCGATGAGAATTAGACACAATCGTTGGATAACAAGGAATTGCAAAGGTTTAAAGAGACCCAATCGCCGAAAAAAAATCAACAAGAACGTTGGGAAAGGGAAAACAAAATCGCTAGGGAAATGTGCAACAGAAACACAAATATTATATGCAATAAAACACTGAGAATACCCCCAAAATATATATACAATAAACACTTAATTCATTGCATCTTCAAATGAAAATACAATAAAAACTTAGTACATTACAACTCAAATGAAATACTGTGACTGAAGGAAAGATTCGAAGATGATCTCCCGTGCTTGCACTCCGTTCATCTCCCTGCTTGCTAACCATGAAGACTTCATCGGTACTTCCCATCCATCACTTGGGGTACTCTTCTTCCCCCTCAGACCCTTGAGCTACAAAGGGGCCACGCATAACCACAACCAGAATAGTCTAGCTCATAGCTCGCCTCATAAGGCAGAGCCACCACTCTCTTTCTCAAGCTGGGTATCTCAAATCTCACAAGTAAAATTAGTTAGAATATTTCCAGCATAACCTTACTCATACCAGTCAAAATCCATTCCTCCTCTCATCCATTTCTTTTATAGAATTTTTCTTAGTGACCACTTTCCATTTGCATATTTAATTCATTTTTTTTCAATTAATTAGGAATTACTCCCCCCGTACACTTGTCACTCATTCCTTTAGTTGCACCAATAAATCCACCATTTAATTTAATTATGTCAATTTCCCTCACCCATCCTAAAATCGCTCCTAAAATTACTCCTAGTTGTCCCTTTATTCCCTTTATTTCCCTTTTAATGACTGACGCGTTTCTAAAACTTAGTTCTGTTTAATTTAGGAAAATTCTTTAGTTAGACTAGACTAGATACCTTTCTATGCTTCCACGTTCTTTTTACATTTATTTCCTTTCTTATCTTAATTTCCAATTTTGTATTCTTTTGCACGTATTTATATAATTAAATCTTTAGAAATAATTTTTTACTCTTTCAATTCCTAACTTGATTTTTCTTCATCCCCCATTTATTTAATTTATAATTTAGTTTTAGTCTTCTTACCCACTTTAGACTTAGGCTCAAACTTTTAAACTAGGCTTAGAATTTTTAAGGAGATTTTATTATTAATAAAAATTACTCATTTAATAATTATTTTAAGTCCGACAATGTCAAAACAAATTATTGTTTTCTAGGCACCTAGGTTCATTGACTCAAGTTGTATTTTATACCGCAACATGCCCTTCAAGATGCACTCTGTGCTCCATGGGTGTCACTCGCCTTTGATTCAAATTTTAGTTACACAACGTGCCCTTCAAGACGCACTACATGCTCCAAGGGTGCCACTCACCTTTGACTGGTTTTGGTAGTTGTCCAACCCTTGGAGTAAATACCCCATTCAGGTGACATTGTGAGAAACTAAGGGCCTCTAAGGAATAAGGACCCTACCTTATTGTGTGTCCCTTAGAATATTCGTGAGCGATTTTCTCAGTCTACCCCCATGGCATCGTGGATCTCTCGAAATAGGTAACCATTAACCTACAATTTGAGCCACGACGGGAGTTCTATTAGGTTGTGGTAGGGTTGTTGTTAAGAACCAATACTGAATACAAAAAAACCACAACAGATATAGAAGAACAATATGCAAAATCGCATGTATTACTATCAAACCCTTGAGGTAGGGCAACACCATACAATGGATCATATTATGGAAGGGATCCTCTCATGTTCACTTGCCTCTTCGAGGGGGCATCCTCCTATTGAGCTACTGCTCCACAATACAATATTTCTCTTCATGTCTCATTACATTGCTTGAACCCCTTTATATAGTGCTACCATCACCTAAGAACATTCTAGAGGAGGAATCTT
>SNQJ01S0235703.1:1252-13876 GCA_010110895.2 Picea sitchensis
TGCAAGGGTTGGGTGCTTCAACCCATGAAGTCATGAAGTGCCAAGAGCCGAGGCCCGTGAGAACACGTGGCATATTCATCGGGTGGGGCCCGTGTGGCTGACAGGTGGACACGCGTCGCCTGGGAAGGAGTCAACATTCTATTGACTTCTCGCGTCTCGGAGGTTCATGAGGTAGGAGCACGAAGGCTGTACACCCCAACTCGGGAGATCGCAAGAGGCGAGAAGTGTGAAAAGGAAGTCAAACCATCACTGACTTTCTTGTCTCGGAGGTTCGCGAGATAGGAGCATGAAGGCTTGATGCCCCAACTCGCGAGATTGTGAGATGCGAGAAGTGCGAAAAGGAAGTCAAACCATCACTGACTTTCGTGTCTTGGAGGTTCNCGCGAGATAGGAGCACGAAGGCTCGATGCCCCAACTTGCGAGATTGCGAGATGCGAGAAGTGCAAGAAGGAAGTCAAACCATCGTTGACTTTCATGTCTCAGAGGTTCGTGATATAGGAGAACGAAGGCTCAACACCCCAACTCGCGAGATTGCGAGATGCGAGAAGCGCAAGAAGGAAGTCAAACCATCACTGACTTTCGCGTCTCGGAGGTTCACGAGATAGGAGCACGAAGTCTCGACACCCCAACTCGTGAGGTTGCGAGTTGCGAGAAGTGCAGAAAAGGGAAGTCAACTATCGCCTTTTGGGGTTTATCAGAGTTGAAAAACTCTACGCTCTTGTAGCACCGATTTGTGAAGAATGAAAGGATGCCATACTGGTTAGGCCTATGGCCATAACCGCTGATCAGATGAGTGCAGTTAAGGAATGGCAGGGTCTATATCAGGTCTCGTAGCATCTCGGGGAATCCTATCCTTCAGAGAAAAGAAGAAAAGGGGTGAAAAGTTTTAATTTCCATAGTGGGTGTGTGACAACTGAGAGCTCTTGGATTAGAGTTTTGTATGAGATTGTTTCATGATCCATGATATACATAATATATGATAGTGGGGTTTTTAGCTTTACGCTTTCCCGGTAAAACTTCTGTGTTATGTGTTCTTGATATTTCACTTTGTGAGCGCGATTTAATTTTCCGCAAGAATAATAGTATAAGTGATTTTGTATTTAACAGTGGCATATAATTGTTAGATCAGGAGAATCGCAGGAAATACTTAATTTGTATTGAAATTTCTACATCAAACATCTTGTACCATTTTCCTAGCATGCTTCTGGCCATACAATGATTCATGAATTTTCAAACAAATCTTATGTTGTGATTCCAAACTAACCTTTCTGGTTGTTCCATATACATCCCCTTTTCCAAAAAACTACATCTAAAACAATTTTAACATCTAGTTGTACTAACTCAAGATCAAGTAACATGACTAGTGCTAACACAACATGAATAGAAACAAGCTTTTAACAACTGGTGAGAAAATTTCATGGAAATCAATGCCTTCCAAATGTTGAAATATTGTAACTTCGAAGAATATTCTACCTGAGAGAGAGTTGAATAATATTATTATATTATATTTAATTAGGCCCTATTGTGCCTTAGTAAAAGTTGGCCCTATTGTTCCTTGTTAGTTAATTATAAATTAAAAGGGTAAAGTGACAGGTTGTCCCAGACCTAATTATAGGTTGGTCAGACCACTATTTATAAGAGAGGCTAGTGCCTCATTTGGAGATATACACACCTAGCTAGTGCGCAAGTCCTGGAGGAGAAGTTGTTGCAATTGTGGGTGAAGTTAAGGAGGGTTTTGGTCTATCTCTTAGTATTTCTTGGTTAAGTGGTTTGCTACTCTTCCTAGTGAAGGAGTAGAGGAGGATCTTTTGTTTTTTCTTTGGTCTATCTATATTGAGGATTTTTTTGCTGGGTTTTCTCCCCCATGAGGGTTTCCCGGGATAATATGTGTGTCTCTATTGTTTCTGCAATTTCCTCTCTTTCAGTGATCTTGTTTATGTAGCGAATGTGTTAAATCATTATAATGATAAAGAAGAACTATAACTTCAATTTGTATAAGTAAAACTTCAACATGGTATCAAAGCATGCCTAAAAGAGACCAATTCATGGTTTATAAAGAAGTAGCTAGCCTCAGCGCACCCTCTCCCAGATTCAGTTTTCAATGTTGCAGTTGCTACAGAATTAGGGTTTCTGCATAAACCCAAAGTGTGACATTTTCCTTGTTTGAGGGGGATGTTAGAGAAAGTAACCACACCTAGGAACTCACCCTAGGAGGGCACATCTAGTCCCTAGATCATAATTCTGAAATTTGAAGTTTGAGAAATTAGGGTTTCCTCATAAAACCCTAAGTTGCAATTGCAATACCAGTTATAGTTGCAGTTGTAGTACCAGTTGTAGTTGCATTTGCAGTTGCAGTTGCAATGCCAATTCCTTCGTGTCAACTCCTTCATGCCATTTTCAACACCATCTTTAGTGCTAACACCAGTTGTAGTACCAGTTGCAGTGAAATTTTTTGTGAAGTGTTGGGACTGATTTTTATTTTTCTAGTGCATCTTACCCTGGAAAATCTCTAGCTAACTTTAAGTTACAAGTTGAAGCACAATTGAAGTTTTAAAGGTTCGTTATTTCTTGTTGTTTCCTTATGGTTCCACTACCTTCCAATACTCTCAGAGGTACGTACTTACATATGTTCAAACTGTATCATTATTCTAAACGGTATTTGCGGGAGAAAGGATCTTTTGTCTAAACAACAATTGTAGATCCAGAAAGATCTGAGATCCAACACATTCAAAGGAAAAATGCATCCTAGGTTTGACTAATTTGATATGCCTTTATTTGTTATAGATTTATTGTCATCTTATGAACATCTAGGTTGTATCTTGATTTGTTGAAGCTATGACTATCATACTAATCATTGGTCAAAATTAGAGTCAAGGTATTATATTGATTAAAGTTGAGATTATAGAATTTATTCTTTAACCCAGTTTTTTGTCATGAAAGCATATTATCTTAGTACATAGGATAGGTTGAAGAAAACACTTGTCGTGTTGAGTGAATAAGACTTGTAAGAAAAACAACCCACTCATTCTTGAGGACAATACTCCAGGTTCCAGGTTTGATTAATTAAATTGATAAGATTCAAATTTACACATCAAGTTTGATAATTGCTAAACACTATAGTTGTGAAACTACTTTTCCTAGATACATAACATCTCATATGGAGACAGATCATGAGGATTTGAAGGCTCTAAAGATGAACTAACATTATATTATAACTCATAGTAGACTTGGTCACTGGATAATGAAGCCAACTTGACAGGAAGCAAAATTCGTTTGAAGTTTGACTCAACTTTTCATATTAAGACTTGGTATTCAACACCAAGTATATCCTGTAGAGACTATAAAGTTTTCATTGACTCGGAAGAAATCAAGACTTAGAGTAATCCTTATCTCAAAAAGGATCAGATGGTAAAAAGAGACATCTTCCAGGACTAGCAAACAAATGCCATGAGTTGAGAAGACTAGATCGTAGCTTCAGAGACCTCTAGAAGACATGAAATCTCCTAAGAATATTGCCTTGTTTCAATGATAGAGAAGGAAGCCAGTCAGAAGGACTAGGATATGGATTTTTCCTTAAGACCAGAAGGGAATTCAATGGTGACTTCCAAGATTGATCTAATAGATCAATCATGTTGCAGATAATAGTATAGAGATGTACAAAGCCTGATTTGTGTCCATAGGATTCTCCCAGCAAGAGGGAGAATACTATGACGAGACACTTTCTCCAGTAATAGAATAAATAGTTCTAGTGCTCGTGAAGATAGTCAGAACAACCATGATTATGATACATTATGAGATTCAAAGGGATCATTCCCTATATTTGAAATTGATTTACCACCGTGAAAGAAGAAAATCTACCTCTAGTATCAGCCACTGTCAATTACAGATGAAGTTGTTGCCATGATAGAATAGAGGAGATACTCTTAGAGTTCAGCAACTCCAGTGAGAATAGAGCAATTATTTTCAACTTCAAAAATAGCAGGTGCAGAGTCCTAGTCCTAGAGGAACAATTACAGAGAGAGAAGACATACTCTTAGGAAGTGAGACAAATAGTGCTTTGCAGAAAACACATAGAGATAGCACATGATTCTGAAGATTAATTTGCAGTTGAAAAAGTGTACTAGGTTGGTACAATGTGATGTGAAAATTTGGTTTTGAAGTACATGACATGAAGACTCGTGTCTACAAGTTGAAGAAAGGTCCAAGAGCTTGGTATGGCAGGATTGATAGTTTTCTGGCGAGATCGGGATTTACTAAGAGTAAAGTTGATTCTAATATTTAGTTCAAGGTTATGAATGATGAGCCAGTTGTATTGCTACTATATGTGGATGACTTATTCTTGGCAGGAGAAGAAAATCTCATCATAAATTGCAAAAGGAATCTCGCTACAGAATTTGAGATGAAATACCTTGGCCCGATGCATTATTTCTTGGGTCTTGAAGTTTGGTAGAGCCTACAGAAGATCTTCCTTAAACAAGGGAAGTATGAAGTTGAAATAATGAAGAATTTTGACATGTTGGAATGAAAATCCATGGCCACACCCATGCAGAAGAATCTAAAACTCTTGGTTGATACTTCGTCATAGTTAGTTGATGCTACTCTATACAGACAGACTATTAGCTTGTTGATGTATCTAATGAATACTAGGCCAAATATATGTTTTTTTGTGAACACCTTGAGTCAGTATCTGGTCGAGCCCAGACGTGTTCACCTTATAGCTACAAATCATGTGATGAGATACCTTAAGGGTATGTTGGATTCTGGTCTTTTTATACTGGAGATTGTGACTTCATATTGTTTGGCTCTACTGATTCAGATTGGGTTGGAAGTGCTTCAGACAGTAAAAGCACTTCAGGATATTGTTTCAATTTGGAGTTAGCCATGACTTCGTAGCAAAGTAGGAATTAATCCAGTATTGCTCTCAATACAGCATAAGAGGAGTACATTACAGCGTGCTCTGCCAGTTGCGATGCCATATGGATTCGGACGTTGTTGACATGTTTGTTTGATCTGGAGATGGAATATACCATGATTCTATGTGATAACCAGAGTTGCATAAATATGACATAGAACCCAATGTTTCATGATAAGACAAAGCACATAGAGATCTGGTATCACTACATTCGTGAGATGGTGCAAAAGGGATCTATAAAGCTCCAATATGTTGGAATAGATGAGCAGGTTGCAGATGTGTTGACTAAGCCTCTGTCTCATTTGAATTTTGAATACTTCTGAGACAAGCTTGGTGTAGTCCGAAAGGACCTCCCTCGAAAGGGGGAGTGATGTTGATGATACTATGGCATCCTGACCAACAATAGGTAGCTCAGTTAGGATTTTATATCCTAGGGGACTGATCATCCCTGGGCAGATCCTCAAGGTCCGATAAGGATGGTATATCATAGTACCTATGCATGTATATGCCATCTGTGGTCAATAGTGGTAGCTCAGTTAAGATTTTATATCCTAGGGAATATTATGATTCCTGGGCAGATCCTGAAGGTCCAGTAAGGACAGCTTGTCAAAGTACCATGTGGTATCTTGTTAGGATTTTATATCCTAGGGAATCTTGTGATTTCTGGGAAGATCCTGAAGGTATGATAAGGATGGCATGTTAGAGTACCATAGATGTTGTTGTTGATGCACTTGCTTCATTTTGTTGCCACATATAGATGATGATGTTCTAACTTCATGTTGTTGATGATGTTATTAAAGATTCGTTTTGTTGATGATGTTGTTGTTCTAGCTTTGTGTTGTTGACGATGTTATTCCAACTTCGTGTTGTTCATGATGTTGTTCCAGCTTCATGTTGTTGATGTTGATGTTCCATATTCATGTTGTTGATGATGTTGTTCCAGCTTCATCTTGTTGATGTTGTTCCAACTTCTTGTTGTTGATGTTGTTGTTCGAACTTCGTGCTATTGATATTGATGTTCCAGCTTCATGTTGATGATGATGATGATGTTACTCTAGCTCCATGTTGCAGACGATGATGATGTTCAGTTTTGACAATGATAAAAACTTTTTATGACCTATAGATATGACCGACAATGTTCCCGATGTCGATAACGATGTCCCCTCCTCTTGATGTTGTATTGATTCCAGTCAGTTGTTATTGATGTTGTTAGTAGAATACCCTTCTTGTTAATGGGGAGTGTTGAAATATTGTAACTTCGAAGAATATTCTACATGAGAGAGAGTTGAATAATAATATTGTATTATATTTAATTAGGCCCTATTTTGCCTTGATAGTTAATTGTAAATTAAAAGGGTAAAGTGAAAACTCAGCCCATACCTAATTATAGGTTGGTCAACATTATTTATAAGAGATGCTAGTTCTCATTTGGAGACGTACACACCTAGCTCTGCAATGCACAAGTCTTGGAGGAGAAGCTATTGCAACTGGGGGTGACATTAAGGAGGTTTTGGGTCTATCTCTTGGTATTTCTTGGTTAAGTGGTGTGCTACTCTTCCTAGTGAAGGATTAGAGGAGGATCTTCTGTTGGGCCTTTGGTCTATCTATATTGAGGAATTTTTTGTTGGGTTTAATACCCCATGAGGGTATCCCAGGATAATATGTGTATCTCTATTGTATCTGTGATTGCCTCTCTTTCATGATCTTATTTATGCAACTAATGTGATAAATCGTTATAATAATAAAGAAGAATTGTAATTGCTAATTGTATAAGTAAAAATTCAACACCAAATACCCTTCTACTACCAATCATGCTTTGAACCTTTCATCTTTTACTATGTTTTATTTCATAAAAGGAGATTCATCAAACATTGTATCTTTTTCCATGATGATTATGTGAGAAGTAGAATCCCACATTCTACATCCCTTAACATTATCACTGTTAAAGCTCTGTAATTTGCCTAAGGTTGTGGAGGCAATCACAGAGGTAACCTCAAACCACTTGGAGTCTTGGATCTATCCCTCCAAGACTCAGAGAGGGATATCTCTTTTCGATTTAACTTGGTTTGTATGGGATGGATTTTAGGCTAGCTATGAAAGTATGGGGTTGGGGTTTTTAAATGGTTTTTTTGGGACAGCAAGGAGGGCCATTGGGCAAATGGGGTCTGCGCTTGAATATGTGATTCATTCTCAGATCTGGACAAAGTTCTTACACAGGGCAAGGTAGCGGAAATGTTGGATCGAAATAAGTTTTGATGGTGTCGATTTGAGGAAGAACTAGGGGAGGAAGAAGCCAATCAAAGGAGCAGCTAAGAATTCCTAAACTGGGCTTCAGAAGAAAACATAAAGATTATCACAAGATCAGATGCAGAGTATTTACTAATAAATTCTACTCTGTTACTATCTTCTGACAATGAGAAATTGAAAACAAGCAAAATGATAACAGGAAAACACTTAACAAAGAAGGGAAACGCCACCAACACCTCCATACAAGAATCTTGTAAACAACATGCCCAATTGCTGATCAATCATTAAAGATTACAGAAAAAGTTTTCTGGCCAAACACAGCCCACTATACAGCAAAAAGGGAAAAAAATTCCTACAGGTTGAACCCCCTCACATAGGTCGAACCAAAGGGAACTTTACACAGGTCGAACCATCTCCTACTCAACCCCCGAACCCTGCTTTTATCTTTTACATGTGTATATATAAGAAATGTCCCCATATTCAAAAGATCCCAGCTTTAACTCTGCTTTCTAAAAATATAAAATAGTTACAACATTGCATGACACCTGTAAATGACCTCTTAAAACAAACAAAACAGTAAATCAAAGAAAAAACTAAATTTGGAAACTGTTGGCTGGTCGTCTCAAATTTGTTGGAAGGTTGTTGATGCATGTCCCTCGAATCTTGGAAATAATGGCCACTTGTCCCTTTGACTGTTGGTCCTGTTCCTGGGAAAAAGAAAGATACTCTGCCACCTCTGTCTAACTGTTTCCTCGGATTCTGGAGATGATCTTTTTCTTGTTGGCTTGCTCCTGTAAACGCTCAACTGTAACTCGAATGCCATGATGGAAAGTACCACTTGTGCTCTGCTAATATCTAGCCCAAGAATCATCTCTCTCTTTCCCAACTAATGCATTGAAATTCTAGATTTGTGTCTCCAATTGCATGTGCAGCAGCTTTCAGCTGATTCAGAAACTCATCTAACCTCCTTGTCATGCGTATGATACTGCCCTCAAATATATATGTTCTACTGATAACCTTTGAAAATGAAGCACCCTTGGAACAATGGTAGATGGCATTAAATAAATGTGGATGGTTTGTTGACTCAACATATTGTTCTATATCAACTTCTAACTTGCACTCACGTTGCACCTATGCAATCAATCGTGCACTATCTTGAAGTTGACGCAATGGCTTCACAAGCTCATTAGTCAAATGTACTTGTTGAGATGTTTTATCACATTGAATGAAGCATCTTGCAAGTGCTTCTATTTGATGATGATCCAGCTCATTGAATGTACCATTGAACATCAATTCTGTTACAAGAAGTTTATCTCCTGTGTCAATGAGACTTGCATCCCGACCTTTCACTTGCACCACGCCATCAGAATCAATGTGTCCAAGTCACTTAAGCACTCTTGAGCGATTTTATAACTCTTCCCTGTATAAGAAACAGGTTCATCTTTTTCATAAACATTGCAATCGTAGTCAACATCACTGGCAACTTCTGAAACCATCTCTACAGAACATTCCTCTAATGCATCCTCCTTAATTTTAGCCTTCCCAATGTCAATACATGCATCAACAACTGCAATAGCATCTAGATTGCAGACGCTCTGATCAACATCCACATGACATTCTACCATACAAACACTCTGACTAATTGCTACAGTGTCTTTCACATTGCAAGCGCTCTCATCAACTGCCACTGGCAACCCAATCTTGAACTCCCTCTCTTCAACTGCCTCAAAGGACTCAACCTTGCAGGCACTTTCATAACCTGTTAAAATGTCATTAACAATGCAGACACTCCCATTAACAGTTACAAGGACCTCAACCTTAGGGACACTCTCATGAACTGCTACAATACCATCAACTTTGTCATCAATCTAAGTATTTAAAACAGAGAAGCCAACCTTGCAGACATTCAAATCAACTCTCACAGGGGGTCAACTGCAGAAACACTCTCGTCAATAGTCATGGGTTCTTCAACCATGCCGATGCTTTCATCTTTTAATCCAGGTTCATCACCATTGCAGACACTACCATTAACAGACGTAGCAGCATCAACACTGGGGAAGCCTTCATCAAATTCCAGATTACAATCCAAATTGCATACACTCTTATCAATTGTAATGGTGTGAGCATTAAATGGGGATTGCTCATTATTGTCAGTCATGAACAGTACATTGTTTCTTGCGTCTGAGGATTTATGAGAATCATCCTCGTTTGGAATGCTTAATTCCATTGTTTGAACTGGCAATGGTTCTTGACATTTGTATGTCCTTCTCGTGGCACCTAATTACCCTTTACGCATGCATGCTTCCCTACAGTTGACACCTTGAATCTGGTTCAAACACCTGGCATAGGGTTTAGAAGCCGTGTTTTATGTATTTTTTGGCTTCTGTGGGCAATATCCCACATTCACGTGGTAAACGGAGCTTTGGGCGTTTATATGAGCCAACCGTGATATGGTCTTTCGATGAAGTGAGCCCGAGGTTGTGCTTTGGAGTTTGGCGTTGGCGCTGGCGCTGTCTTGTGTGTTTTCTATTGGTGTATGAAATCGTGCTTATCCTCGGTGTTGAGTGCTTGGAGATTGTCCCTCGGCCAGTATACTCTTTTGGAAAAAAAAATTATTTTTTTTTATTTTTTTAATTTAAAAAAAAAAAAATTATATATTTGAAAAACCAAAACAGAACACTCTATGATCAAAATCTGGATTAGGGGATCAAAAATTTGCTCAAAATTCAAAGTGCTTGGAATGCGATGAAAACGGTGCCATTGCGTCCGTCTCGTCTTCCTGATTCTGGCGGTATATTTACTTTCGCAAACGGAGTCCGTATGGAGAAGATATTGCGATCTGTTCGCCGAGCCAAACAGACAAAAATTTGATGCTGACTGTACCTATCCGTATAGTCCGTACAGTGGTGACGTGGCAAGGCCGTACAGTCCGTACGATGACCGTACAATGCTGACATGGTAGGCATTTACTGGTTAGCATTTGGACGAATGTGGTATTGACACGTGGCATCATTTGGCGAATGATAGGGTGCCACGTGGCCCAATCAACGACTGCCACGTGGCACCCGTTTATTGGCTATGGTCGATTGATTGGTTTTATAAAAATTTATGGGTCCGTGGGGTTCGACCCTCGGACCTCCTCCCACTATACAAATCTTTAACAAAGTCCAATTCACCAACGCGTCGCGCCATAGTTCTTAACAACCTTATGTTTGAACATTTATTTAAAGTGGACTATGGGTATAAACGGTGGGGGGTCGGGCCAGGGCTTAGCCCCGACCCCGGTTCTATGCGTTCATGTGACCACTATTAAATGGATTGGCGCGCGGGGGTGTTTTAACGCGGGACCTTGGTCGTATCATTATTCACATATGACCCTGATTTACATATATGCGGGTGTATTAAATTAAAACCCACGGTTGTATGGTACACATATGACCATTGGTTAAACCCTTGTGCGCACCGGTTAATATTTGATTGTGTGCACACGGTTTGGTGTATACAGCGTGGGGTTTGAAAAAGTATAGCCCGTGGTTTATTATATGTGACCATGTGTATGTTACACGCGGGTTTTGTGGTGTTTAAATGATTATGTGACCACTGTTTTGAAATGGGGGCGTGGTTTATGTTATAGCTCCAACGGTTATGTTGGTTACACACTTGTCAATTGACCATTCGGCTTTGGAAACTAAGCCCTTTTTATAATGCGCGCGGTCATATGGAGGACCGCATGTGCCCAGGTGCTAGGCGGTTAGGGGCTGGGGGCGCCCTAACCGTTCTACGGTTTTCACCATTGGCGCAGTTGCGCTCGGTACCAGGTTTTAACACGTATTGGGAGCGTTTTCTTGGTTCATGCACACAGAGGTGCGTCTGCAAAGTTGAAGGAGGAAAATGGAGGAGGCCTAACTTCTTCATCGTT
Source organism: Picea sitchensis (assembly GCA_010110895.2). Classification (NCBI taxonomy): domain Eukaryota; kingdom Viridiplantae; phylum Streptophyta; class Pinopsida; order Pinales; family Pinaceae; genus Picea; species Picea sitchensis. Next base: position 12,331 of record SNQJ01S0235703.1, read on the forward strand.
TGGCCGATTGAGGTGCCGTAAAAGCCCAGCTAGGGGTTTTTGGACATGTTGGATCCATTGGTGCCATTTTCAAGGCCATTTGAAGACTTCTTCTGCAATTTTTTCACCATTGAAGTTTCAGCAAGCTCTAGGGAGTTTGAAGCCCTCTTTGATGGAGGACATGGTTTGGTGAGCCTATATTTGTTTTCTATGATTGAATAATCATTTTTGGCTAATTGATATGCCCTGAACACATTGGGACAGGTTTCAGATGATTTTGAGGACTTTTACAGGTGTTTTTGCCAAAGAGAAGCTCAGGGAAGCTTATGGCCACATGTAGAAGAGGTCATTCCCGGATGAGCCATGATCCGTTTTCAGAGTTCTATTAGTCATTTTTGGGGTTTTTTGTGTTCCGATCTCAATGGTACAGTCTGTTTTTCCATTGGAGTTGAGCAGCAGCTTGTAAAAGAACTTTTGACTAATTAATCCTAGAGATCCAAGTCCATTATGGAGGCTCAAGGAGATGTAGCCCGGAGTGGGGTGAACTCCTTTATCATGTTGTTCTTGTTGTGTGTTTGATGGTTTATTTTCTGCAAGTATTGTTGCTGTGTATTTATTTGAAGTACATATTTAACCATTTACAAGAACATTTCCTCATACATAAGCATTTAAAGGAAGAAGCATGAACTTAACACATAAGTTTATATTGCATAATTTATACACATGAAGCAAGGTCCTGTAAAGTTTATTTTAATGAAGTAGGGGTGCTTTCATAGCATAACAAGTTAGCCTTCTATTTTCAGATCACTCTGCATAAAGGCCAAGGGGCCAATTTTGGCTTAAAAGACCAAAAATTGATCTTATTAACCAAATTTGGCTAATAAACCACAAGAATAAAATTTTGCCCTTCAAACCAATTCATAATTTTTGCTAAAAATGCATCGAAATTCGCCTTGAAGCTCGCGTGCAAGTACTCATCTTATGCTTGGATAGTGTCGAGCGCTTTCTGCCGCCTTCACCATGTGTCATGAGAAAAAGCATAATGCCTGAAATAGATAGATAGAGTCAGAATACTGATTCCCCTATTATATAGGGTTCTAACAATCACCATATTAAAGATATACCTATTTGATCTGGGTCTTACATATAATGTTAATAAGCATCACAAACAAATGATTTCACATTTGAGTAATCACCAGATGGCATGTTTTTACCTCTTCCGAAATCTTCTAGTCTTTTGCAACCGATGGTGATCGAGTTACCATATAGCACAACTGCTTTTGTCCACAACTATTGTTGCAACTTGGCATTACTGAGCATGCTTATTTGATCCCATATTCTTTGCAATACTTTCCAAGTTCTATGGATATGAACCTACATTCATCATATATTCTCAAACACTTGATTGACATGTTGTTGGATTACTAAGAGGGGGGGTGAATCAATAATAATGTAATTATAATCCTTTTTTTTCAAATGTTATATCATTGTAGAATTACTATCCAATAATGAGCAGTAATAAATAAACAATCACACACATACACAGTACACCAATGTTTTACGTGGA
>SNQJ01S0235704.1:0-13876 GCA_010110895.2 Picea sitchensis
CACCAAAATATGCAAACTTCTCCTTGCTATCTAAAATAGAGCCTAAGAATTTTACAGAAGCCAGTGAAGACAAGCATTGGATTGATGCTATGGAAGAAGAGTTGTATCAAATTAAGAAAAGCATGAAATATGGGAACTTGTTCCAAGGCCGACTGATAAAAATGTAATTGGCACCAAATGGGTTTTTAGGAATAAGTTAAATGAATATGGCAAGTAATGAGAAATAAAGAAAGATTGGTTTTTAAAGTCTATGCTCAAGTTGAAGGTATTGATTTTGAAGAAACCTTTTCCCCGGTTTCTAGACTAGAAGCTATCATAATGTTTTTGGCATTTGCATGTTTCAAGAACTTCAAAGTCTATCAAATGGATGTCAAGTATGTCTTTATCAATGGTAATTTAGATAAAGAAGTATACATTGAACAACCAGAAGGTTTCCTATAATATGAAAAATAAGTATTATGTGTGCAAATTGAAGAAAGCACTTTATGGGATAAAACAAGCTCCCAAAACTTGGTACTCAAGACTTGATAAATATCTACAACAACAAGGATTCAAAATAGGAATTGTTGAAAGTAAATTGTTCATCAAGAAAGTAGTAGAAAATTAGTTGATTGTTGTGGTTTATGTAGATGACACTATTTTTGGAGGAAGTATGAAAGAAATGTGCCAAGAGTTTGCAATAGAAATGAAAAAGGAATTTGAGATGTCTATTCTTGGTGAAATTTCATTCTTTCTTGGAATACAAATTTCTCAATATGACAAAGGCCTATTCATTTCACAAACCAAATATGTCAAGAAAAAGTTGAAAAAAATTAGAATGGAATATTGCACACCAGTCAACATAGCTATGGTCACGAGTTGTAAATTGAGAAAAAAAGATGAATCTCCGGAAGCAAATCAAACATTGTACAAGTCAATGATTGGAAGCCTACTATATGTGAAGACATCAAGGCTAGATATTATGCAAGCAGTAGGATTGGTTGCATGATTTCAAGTTGCACCAAAAGAAACTCATGTGAAAGAAGTAAAGAGGATATTCAAATATTTGAAGGGTTCCTTGGACTTCATATTATAGTACTCAAGAGGTGAATATTTTACTCTAACAACATATATAGATGTAGATTGGGCATGCAGTGTTGATGATAGAAAAAGTACAAGTAGAGGAGCATTTTTTTATGGGCAACAATTTAGTGTCTTGTTTGAGTAAGAAGCAATCTTCAATCTTTCTATCCACAACATAAGCCAAGTATATTGCAACAACAACATGTTGCACACAAGTTCTCTGGATGAAAACATTGCAGTATATCAAGGTAGAATATGATCAACCAATCTCAATCATCTGTGACAACACAAGTGCAATCAACATTTCAAAGAATCTTGTTATGCACTCAAAGACGAAGCATATTCCTATCAAGTACCACTTTCTAAGAGAATAGGTAGTCAAACTGAGTGTCAATATGGAATACATTTGTTGTTTTACTTATGGGATGACCCAGGTTCTAACTACAAGATTACCAACAACCCTTCGACCATCGACCCTTCTAGAGACCAGAAGGAAACACAACGCACAAAGTGCACTACACAGTCTCACCAGATATGGCTTCAATGGATGGTCCCAGGACTCAGATGTCTACAACCATGGGATGGGATGTGTTTCTCTCCCCGAGACATTGTATCTACTCGTTGTTATCCCTCAAACCCTCATTAAATCTTAGTTTATACCAATAACACACTAATATTCCAAAAAGACTTCATTAACCATTATAGCCACATGTATTCCATGATAAATATCCATCTACTGTACCATAAGCTTCAGATCTAAACACTATCTATAACATTCATTTATTTAGAGTTATTCTATAGATTCCATTAGTTTACTCTTACTGCACAGTATTATTTCCTTTATCATTCAACATGTTCATCATCAACTTACTAAAGAAAATACAATAAAAAACATTGCATACATTCGCACAAAACACATATATACCATGGTTCACTCTCCTCGGGGCTATGTCCACAAATATTTGTCACTTGGGATCTTTATTCATATTCTCTGCAAAATCCAGTGTTGTGCACTGTACAATCCTTCTGCTATTGCATTAGATCTCCACAGACTGAAATAGTTCTCACAAATATAAGAAATTCTCACCACTCTACTATCAGATTGTCTAAAGTGGCTAACTCACTAACTTGCCAACAACAACAAAAACAACAAAAGGGACAACCTTCTCATAATCCTAATACATTATACTTATACAAAAACTGTGACAATGCCCTTGCAAAAACACTAAACCTAAAAGGATTAGTTTTGTCCACTTTCTCCTTAACTTAATCTCGGATGGTACTCGATCCAACCGTTTCTCAAATTCGACGCTTATCCCCTTTGTAACTTCTTTTCTTGGTGCTGCTTTCCCTCTAATTCTGGTGTGCTCCTCACTTTCTGGTGCGCTCCCTATTTTCCAACGCTTCTTTGATTCCTTCCAAACTTCCTTGATTCTCCCCAAAATTGGCCTGCACCAACATGCCCCCAACAATGACATCGTGACTCGTCCCGAGTCACTCATGGACTCCTACATATTTTACTGCATGTGCCAGTGCTCCATACATCTTTGTTATACGTTGGCATTGCTCCTTAGCCTTGTTTCTCTTCTCTGTCATAGCTTCTACCATCTACGCGGTGACTGGAGGCTTTAATATATCTCCTCCCTCCAAGCCTATATGTTCCAACCTTGTCTTTGTTGCATCGATCTCCATGACCAACTACTCAACCTTGTCCTGTAGCAGCTCCAACTGAGCTTGTCGTGCAATTTTCTCAGCTAACACCACTTTCTCCTCAACCAGTAGGTTCTTCATTTCCACAACTGACTTAATCTTTTCTGGCTATGAAATTGTCTTCTGTCATTTTTTTAATTCTTCCATTACTACATGCACCTTCTCTTCCATTTCTTGAAAGTCTTGCAATCTTCCATCTTCTAAGAGTTGTGTCCACAACTGACCACTTTTTTCCAACATCTTTGTCATCCTATGTATGGTCTGTGCTTTACTTTTCGCAGATTTTGTTGCGTCTTGTTCTCACTGTGATCTTACTTCTGGAGGGGTAGTGGGTACTTTGTGCTCCTCCAGTTCCTTTATCTAGTCCTTGTGATGCTCCAAGGCATGTGCTATTTTCTTCATATTTTCTTCAGTAGATACTCTCTCTGAGTCTGCGCTATCTGGGATGGTTCGAAATACTGTGCCAATGTACTTCTCCATCTCCTCTACCTTTTGTTGAGATTCTTATTTTCCTTCCCTTATTGGTTGTTTACTTCCTTCGGTATGGTATTTTCCTCCTACACTATTTGTAAGTTCGTCACATCAGACCTTGCCCTGGATTGAATTTCCTGCATGACACTTATCTATAGTTTATAGAGCGCCTTCGTCGGGATATTTGGAAACACCAAGTCCAATGTTTTGATTTCCTTCAGGGGCCTTTGTGCTACATCCTCATCGATGAACAACATCTCAGGAGTGATGATAAAATTGGCACTCCCCTTCACTTTGCATTGTTTCTCCAAGAGGCACTCCTTCCTTAGTTTGCATTGGTTTCTCTTTTGATGATTGCTCTTCCTTGATCTTCAAATTCTCTAGCATAGTTTTCACTTCCTATACTTGCTCCAGAATCGAAGCCCTATGATTCTCAACATTCTCCCATGCCTCAGATAGTTAATCTTTAACGGTTGTGGCTATTAGTTCCACATCATCTGTTGTCAGTGATGTTTCTAGTGGTTTTCTTTGGGCCTTCACCTTCTTCCTGGAGCCACTTTATTGCTCCCCTCTCCTCTTCCTTTGGGCATATGATGGCACATATGCCTCTGACATCTATGTATCCATGCATGTCTCCTACCCAATTTATTCTTCCATAGGGATATCCTTTGTCTCTGTCCCTTCTTCTCCCGCGTGCACCTATTTTGTTGTAACTCCTAGTGTTTTTCCTGTGAGCGGTGGCCCTTGGGTGGAACCACTATGTGGTTTCTTCTGTGTCCTACATTTATTTTGGAGTGGGATACTCCCCCCCACTTGGACTTTTGAGACATTCTTCTTTTTACTCATGTCGTTTGTGCTTGTCTGTTGTGCAAGGACTGTTATCTCCTATTTCTGAGTCTGTCCTCCTGGAACTTTCATTGGTATTATGGGTGCTTTCCATTCCTTGGGCCATTCTTGTGTGCATGGTAAAATTTTGTATCTTGGCAAGCTATGTTTTTCACAGGGTGAAAGAGTCAACATGATAAGGGAAGCACATTCTTCTCTTGTTGTTGGACATTTTGGTGTAGGAAATACGGTGGCTAGTTTGCAAAGAAAACATCCTAAGTTTTCAAATGAGCATCTACACTACTTTCAACATGCTTATAACCAAGATAAGTGTTCATTGACTCAAACACCTTCATTTGGAGAATGTTTTGGTTATTTGCCAAAATCTCCTTTAGAATTTATCTTTGGGAAATATGTTGCTATTGATGGTCATTATGACATTGATAGAGAAAAGAGGTTCATTGAACAAAGTCAGTTGGTGCGTCAAATGGTATAAGAACAACTGGAAAAGAGCCAAGGCAAGTACAAGACAAGACATGACAAGTTTTGTGTCGGTCTTAAAAGCACAAATCCAAGCAAGGCTAGATGGATTGAGGTTGGAAAGGTGAGGGAACTATACCCTCAACTTCAGATTGACTAAAAGTAGTCTTTTGGAGGTCCAAAAGCTTCCCAATGGGGAGGAGTGATCCAGGGGATCAAATTTTGCTCAAAAATCAAAGTGTTTGGAATTTCTTCAAAACATACACTTGTGTAGGCCTCGTCCTCACAATCCAAACGCAACTTGAACGGGTTCAAACAGACATCGTATGAGTGAGATATCGTGTTCTATCCATTTTGCGAAACATGCAAAATTTTGATGACTGTACAGTCCGTACAATGTTGACATGGAAGCTGACCATACAGTCCGTATGAACTTACAGTGATGTGGCAGTGTTGAGTTGTCAGTTGGCTGACGTGGAAGTGTTGAGATGGGAAGGCTATGTGGAAGACATGTGGACGAATGAAGTGCTGACACGTGTCATTTAATGGGCAAGTGATATGGTGCCATGTGGCCCAGTCGTGGGCTTCCACGTGGCACCCCTCCAGTGAAAAAAATATGGTGAAGTCTACGAGGTTTGATTCCTCGACCTCTGGGTGGACACGTTAAGATTTTGGGAGGGCCCAGGCTACCAACCCACATGTGGCTTGTTTCTTAACCATATTCATTTGAATATATATTTAAGTTGAAGCTAATGTTCATTCGATGGAGTAAAGGGACAGGGCTAGGCCCCAGCCCCCGGTTTAATCCACACCATATGACCACTACACAACCTTTGGCATACGCGGGGTTTCCACTAGAGTTTAGCTCAGCGCCCACGAGATTTGTGCCACATGACCGCGTGGGAACTGGAAGGCGAGGAGACTAGCCCATGTGTCCTACCATGCAACCACTCCATATGACCATTGGCGCATAACTGATCCATTATGCGATGGGGGTCGAGATAGGCGCTGGGACGTGGCCATATGTCTCCCATGTGACCAACACCTCTGTCGGGAAAAGGGGCGAGCGCACTAACGGTGCAACAATTCACCAAATTTCTCGGAATGGTGCGGTGTGTCGGGTTTTTGGCCGATTAACATTGCAGGAGCCAAGTTAGTCACACACATGTGCAAATTGGAGAACCAAAGACAACAATATTGAAGGGGAAATTTTCCAAGAAGATAACTTCTTAATTGTTTGGCCAAATCATGCAGAAAGAGCCCAGCTAGGGGTTTTTGGATGTTTTGGACATTGGAGCCATATATTTGGAATTTTGAGCACTGTAAAGTATTATTTTTATCACTTTAAGAAAATAATATAAATGATCCATTGGAAGTTGGACCAGGAGATGTAGCCCAAGAGAGGGGTGGACTTATTTATCATTTGTTGTGTTATGTGTTTACTGTTGGCTATTAATTGTTGGTTATTATGTGCATATTAAGTGTGAAAACTCTTTAATTTATGTGTTTTTAAATTGATCGTTTTTCCCAAGAACACATAATTAACACTTACAAATAGTTTAAAAGATACAAATCTTCTTCATTTTCAGATCAAGTTGGTATCAGAGCATAGGTTTTTGAAGGCTTGATTGTTTGCAAGTGTTTGTTTTCTGATGCTTACAAGGTTGAAGATCATAAGAGAAGGTCAATTTGTAGAGCCAGGTTATCAACTATGAATAAGGAGAACTATCAAATGACCTCAAGATTCAAGGAAATATTCACCAAGTATGGCTCATGAGGAGAGTCATGGAACTCTTCCTTCAGAGGAGGAAACTTTCAGAAAATATTTCTATGATATGACCGAGATGGTGAAAGTTTTTTTTCAAGAAAGAAATGCAAGATTGCAAGGTGAAAGCTCCAACCCTCCAAAGGGAAATGGAGACAATGGTGATAAAACTCCAAAGGGAAATGGAGGTAATGGTGATTCTCCACCTCCTTCACCTCCATCTTCCACCTATTCTACCATTTCACAACCACCTCCAAATTCTCAAAAAGAACATGGTAACACTTCTTTACAAACTCCTTTTCTTAAGCTTGATATTAAGTTTGAATTTACTATGTACAATGGAGAGGTAAATGCTGAGAAATTGGATAACTAGATTTGTCAAATTGAAGTGTATTGTAGGATACAAAGAATACAAGATGATGAAACTAAGATTCAACTTGCTTCTTTAAGATTGGATAGTGCAACAATCATTTGGTGGGAAGCCAAAACTCAAGAGGACATGAAGAAACATGGTAAAATTTTATCCTCTTGGAATGATTTTATTGTTGCAATTAAAAGGCAATTTTATCCATTAGCATACATGCAGAAAGTGATTATGGATTGGAAAAAATTTAGACAAGCTAAAGCACAAGATGTACAAAGCTTCACTCAAGAATTTAGGAGAAGAGCTTTGGTTTTGGGTATAGATTTGTCTTCTCAAGAAACTTTACTCAAATACATTGGAGGTTTGCATAGCTACTTGAGGCATACAATACTTATGCTTAACCCTTCAAATCTAGATGAAATTTTTGTACATGCAACTCATTTAGAAGCAAGAGGAAGGAATGATCCTCAAGAGGGAAACACAAAGTCTTTTAATAATGGAGACAAGGGAAAGAGGAAGTTTGAAGGAAATGGAAATAAAAATTCTTCAGTCAAGAAAGAGAGAGAGAAACTCTCATGTAAACATTGTTCAAATGATGGACATGATGAAGACCGTTTTTTGAAACTTCATCTTGAAAAGAGACCCAAAAAGTTCAACAACAAAGAGAAACCAAACATTGTTGCAACTATACAACAATATTTAGGATTTGATTCAGAAGATGAAACAAAAATCACAGCCATGGGTTTTCAAGTAGTAGGAGTCGTAATGTAACTCAACATGAAAAAGAAAGAATAGAGCTTTTTAACATAAGGGTAATTTCAAAACATACCAAGATAGATACTCTCTTTGATACGGGATCACAAGCAAACCTCATTTCTGAAGACATTGCCAATAAATTGAATTTGGAAACTAATCGACATCCTAAACCTTACCCTCTAGGATGGATATATGACAATGCCAAATTGCATGTGACAAGAATATGTAAACTTAGATTTTCCATCACTGCAAACTATATAGATGAGGTGGAGCTTGATGTTATTCCATTAGATATTTTTGGTATTGTGTTGGGAAGCCCATATCTATATGATAGGAGATCCATCTTTCATTGTCATGAGAACAAATATCATTTGTTCAAAAATGGAGTTGATTACATTGTTAGAGAACATAAAAAGAAGATGAATTTGTCACTTACAAATGTTGGACAAATGAAGAGACTAATCAATTCTAGTAAGAACCTTGTACTTTTGATGATTAAACCCAAAGACAATGATGAATAAGAATTTTTCCAAGGATGTGATGAAAAGTTACAATCTTATTTATATGAGGTTGTTAACAAAAATGTTGAGATGTTTTAGGAACCAAGGGGATTGCCTCCTAAAAGGGGTATCCAACATGAGATTCTATTGCATCAAGATGGTCCTCTTCCAAACATTGACATGTGTAGGATGTCAGTCATGGAGAATGTTGAAATCAGAAATCAATCTCAAGAGTTGCTTGACAAATGGGTCATCAAACCAAGNAAAAGGGGTATCCAACATGAGATTCTATTGCATCAAGATGGTCCTCTTCCAAACATTGACATGTGTAGGATGTCAGTCATGGAGAATGTTGAAATCAGAAATCAATCTCAAGAGTTGCTTGACAAATGGGTCATCAAACCAAGCACATATCCATGCAGGTCACCAATTCTTTTGGTACCAGAAAAAGATGGTATATGGATTATGTGGGTAGATTTTAGAGCCTTGAAAAAGACTATGAATATTATTGTTGAAGGAGACACATGGAACAAATCTTTGAAAGCAAAGCAAGCTCCATTTCATGCCTTGACAAGCTATGTATTCCACTTGGTGATAAGGTATAAGAAAGACATTTATTACAAAGTTGTTGATATTCTTACCAGGCCTATTATTAGTGCTTCAATTATTTTTAAGCACAATCTTATCATGCATGAGAGCCATATTGAAAAATATACTTTAGATGCTAATTTCAAAGATGTTTATGCAACTTTGTGTCGTACTAACCAAGTTGAGGAATTGGATTCCTATGTGCATGGTAAACTTTTGTATCTTGGCAAGTTATGTTTTTCATAGGGTGAAAGAGTCAAAATGATAAGGGAAGCACATTATTCTATTGTTGTTGGCCATTTGGGTGTAGGCAAGATGGTGGCTAGTTTGCAAAGAAAGCATCCTAAGTTTTGGGATGAGCATCTACACTACTTTCAGCACGCTTATAATCGGGCTAAGCGTTCATTGACTCAAACACCTCCATTTGAAGCATGTTTTGGCTATTTGCCAAAATCTCCTTTAGATTTTATCTTTGGGAAAGATGTTGCTATTGATGGTCATTATGACATTGATAGAGAAAAGAAGTTCATTGAACAAATTCAGTTGGTGCGTCAAATGGTACAATAACAGCTGGAAAAGAGCCAAGCCAAGTACAAGACAAGAAATGACAAGTTTTGTGTTGGTCTTAAAAGCACAAATTGAAGCAAGGCTAGATGGATTGAGGTTGTAAAGGTGAGGGAATTGTACCCTCATCTTCAGATTGACTGAAAGTAGTCTTTTGGAGGTCCAAAATCTTCCCAATGGGGAGGAGTGATCCAGGGGATCAAATTTTGCTCAAAAATCAAAGTGCTCGCAATTTCTTCAAAACAAACACATGCGCAAGCCTCATCCTCACGATCCCAATGCAACTTGAATGGGTTCAAATGGACGTCGTATGAGTGAGATATCGTGTTCTGTCCATTTTGCTAAACAAGTAAAATTTTGCTGACTGTACAGTGATGACGTGGTAGATGACCATACAGTCTGTATGACCATACAGTGACATGGCAGTGTTGAGTTGTTAGTTGGCTGACGTGGAAATGTTGAGTTGGGCAGGCTATGTGACAGATAGGTGGATGAATCAGGTGTTGACACATGTCATTTAATGGGAAAGTGATATGGTGCCACATGGCCTAGTCATGGGCTACCATGTGACACCCCTCCATTGAAAACAATATGGTGAAGTCTGTGAGGGTTGATTCCCCGACCTCTGGGTGGACACGTCAAGGGTTTGGCAAGGCCTGGGCTACCTGCCTACCCATGGCTTGTTTATTAACCATATTCATTTGAATATATATTTAAGTTGAAACTAATGTTTGGTCGGAGGAGTAAAGGGTTGGGGCAGGCCCCAAACCCTAGTTTAATCCACACCATATGACCACTACACAACTTTTGGTGTGCGTGGTTGTTTCCACTGGAGTTTAGCTTGGATCCCACGAGATTTGTGCCACATGACCACACCACATGTCCAATGGCACGGGAACCGGAAGGCACAAAGACTAGCCCATGTTTCCTACCATGTGACCACTCCATATGACCGTTGGTGTAGAACTGATCCATTATGCGATGAGGGCCAAGATATGTGGTGGGACATGGCCATATGCCCCCCATGCGACCAACACCTTCATCGGGAAAAGGGGCTAGTGCAATAACGACGCGATAATTCACCACATTTCTCGAAACGGTGCAATGTGCTGGTTTTTTTTCCCAATAACGCCGTGGGAACCAAGTTAGTCGCACATAGGTGCGAATTGGAGAACTAGAGACAACAAGCTTGAAGAGGAAATTTTCCAGGAATATAACTTCTTCATTTTTTGGCCAAACATATTCTATCCTTTCCACATCCTCCTCTGGTTGTCCGACCTCCTGTGTTGGGTTTTGTTACTCCTCCACCTGTGTGGTAGTAGGCTCATAGTCTGGTGTGTGAATCTCATCGACATCCACTATTTTCAGCATGTCCTCAGTCCCTATTTGCATCACCTGAGCATTGCTTCTTGTGTTTCAACCGACCCTGCTCGATGCTCCAACTCTTGGTGGACACATCTTGCTAAAATCCGGAGTGTTGATCTCTAAATATCCAATGGCTATCACTGATTCTCACTCTTTCATGTTGAGGGTTCATTATTTGCTCTACTCCTTAGAAACAAAACACAATTGAGTGCATTTTGCCCATTTTCCGACTTTATAGCGAGATAGTGTACTGGCAGTTGTTTTGCACTGACAATTTTCACTTTTTCACTTTTTCTTGCACGCTTTGCTTTTTGTGTCTTTCAACTATTTTCCAGTGTGCAGTGTCTTCAACACTAGTTTTTCTGTGGTGCACTGTTAATATTAACAAATCTATTACATCAAAAACTCTCTATTGTTCTTCTATCTCTTTGTCTTTTTGTTATATTTCTTCTTTTTATGGATTTTTTTCTTTTCCTTCTAACATATACTGTATAATATATATATATATATATATATATATAATCATACCTTCTCTCTTTGTTTTTACCTCAGGTTGTTACGTCGACTATCTTGATACAATGTCAATCAAATTCCATTCACTACTCCTATGATATTCTTCCCTGCAAGATCTTTCAATTGCACAACACCCCCATTTGTATTGGAATCTACCTGATAAGGCCCTAACCAATGCATTTTGAACTTCCCAGGGTGCTATAGATATTTGTTGTCATAGAGGAGAACTAGATCTCCTTCCTTAAATATATTCTTCTTTATATGCCTATCATGCCACACTTTGTCCTTTTCTTTCTATACCTCCTTGTGAAATCCTGCTAAAATCATGTCTTCTTCCAGCTCCATCAACAGATCCAATCTTTCCTATGCAACACCTCCTTCTGTCATGTTGGTGATTGCTACAATGCGCAGACTAGGTACTAAGTAATTCAATGGAACCACTGCTTCCTTCCCATACACCACTTTGAATGGTGTTTGTCCTGTAATATTCTTACATGTAGTCCTATAAGCCCATAACATTACTGATAATTTCAAATCCCAATCATCCTTGTTCACATTGCAAATATTTGTCAATGCATTTTCTAGAATCTTGTTAAAATATTTTACTGTACCATTTTCCTGGGGATGGTAAGGTGTGATCTTCTAATCATATATCTCGAATTCTTATGTCATAGCTCTGATTTTAATATTAATAAAATGAGTTTTCTGATCACTCAACAAAATTCTAGGACATCCAAATCTGGTCACCATGTTCTCAAAGAGAAACTGCATTGTAGTTTCTATGCTACAATCCTTCATTGGGGTTGCTTCTTCCTACCTGGTTAAGTATTATGTCACAGTGATGATGTATATGGCTCCTAATCTCATTGCTATTGGGTTAATGGGTCCAATGAAATCCACAACCCATTTTCAAAAACCTGTAGGTTACCTGCGGCAGAAGTGGCATTTCATCCCTTCTGGATGGTTTTTCCACCCTCTAGTAGGCATCACAGGTCTGACAGTATTCATTTGCGTCCTTATGTACTGTAGGACACCATAATCCTATGCGCATCACTTTCTATGTTGTAGGCTTTCCTTCATAGTGCCCTCCAGCTATGCCTTCATGTGCTTCTGCTAACACCATGGAGCGTTCATGCTCCATCACACATCTTCTCATAATTCCATCTGCACCTAACTTGTATAAATGACCCGCAATCAATTGATATTCTATGGCGTGCACTACCATATGATTTTTCTCCATGATTGATCCAGGGGATCAAATTTTGCTCAAAACTTCAAGGTGCTCGGAATCACTTCAAATCAAATGGGAGCATGGGCCTCGTCATTATGAACCCAACACAACTTGTTTGGGTTCAAACAGACGTCAGGAGCGAGAGATATCATGTTCTATTCAAAATGACAAATAGGCAAAAAAAGGGATGCTGACTGCATAGTCCGTACGGATGCTGACGTGGCATGTCCATACGACACGTGGCAGAGTGGAATTGGCAGGACCGTACGACACGTGGCATTCATTGGTTGGCAGATGCAGATGAATGAGCATTGGAAACGTGGCATCTTGGTGGCTAATAGTATGGTGACATGTGGCCTAATCAATGGACGCCACGTGTCACCTGGTCGGTGGTTTAAAAGCTTTGCAATCGACAGGACTCGCCCCTGTGACCTCCGGGTAGGGGAAGAGACTTGGGAAGGGATGCCAACTGGCACGCCACCGTATGAGCCTTGTTAAATATATGGTTTTGAATATATTTAAGTTTGAGTTGATATATGGTTGGCGCGGGGGTCCGGGCTGGGGCTTAGCCCCAACCCCCAGTCGCATATATCATTGCCATATGACCATATGTTATACCATATGCACGCGCGATTTGAATTTGGAATTTGGTTCAAACGGTTATACAAACCAACGCCCGCCACTTGTCACGACCACACTTGCTCTTTAAGTCTTGGCCCTTTTTCTTTAAACGCGCAGTCACATGGGTCACACAACCACGACCTTGGCGGTTAGGGGCTAGGTGCACTCATAACCGTCCTACAGTTCGCATCGGTTGTGTGGTTGTGCCCGGTGCTAGGTTTTTCCACAAAAATGCACGTGGGGGCTAGGTTGAGCCAACAAGGGTGCATTTTGGCGATCCAGAGACAACAAGTTTGAAGGGGAACTTCCAGGAAGCCTATCTTCTTCAATTTTTGGCCAAACGAGGTGCCGAAAAATCCCAGCTAGGGTTTTTTTGGACGTTCTGAAGCCATTGGAGCCATCTATTTGGCATTTTGAGCATTTTAAAACACATTTTTGAGCACTTTGAGCAAATAATACAAAAAATCCATTGGAAGTTGGACCAGGAGATGTAGCCCAAGAGAGGGGTGAACTCCTTTATCATTTGTTGTGTTATGTGTTTTATGTTCACTGTTTATTGTTGCTATTTATATGCATCTTGAATAAGTAAATTCTATTAAAGTTGTGTTGCAAAATTGATCCATTTTCATTTTAGCACATGAACTAAATCTTGCAAATAATTTGAAGAATACAAGTCTTCTTCATTTTTAGATCAAGTTGGTATCAGAGCATAGGTTTTTGAAGACTTGATTATTTGCAAGTGTTTTGTTTTCTGATGCTCACAAGGTTGAAACTCACAAGAGGAGAAGGTCAACTTGTAGAGTCAAGTTCTCATCCTTCAAGAAGGAAGATTATATCATCACCACAAGTTTCAAGGAGGCATTCACCAAGTATGGCTCATGAAGAGAGTCATGAACATATTCCTATAGAAGATGAAGATCTCAGAAAGGCTGTCATGGAAATAAGAGAAATGATGAAACTCTTGATGGAAAGGAATATAGGGTTGCAAGGTGAAGGCTCCAACCCTTCAAATCATAAGGGAGATAGTGGTGATAAAACTCCAAATGGAAATGGAGGGAATG
>SNQJ01S0235706.1:0-13876 GCA_010110895.2 Picea sitchensis
GTGGCTAACCTTGTGCCTGTTAGGAAGAAAAGTGGTGAAATAAGATTGTGTGTGGACTTTCGGAATCTAAACAGGATGTCTCTCAAAGACAACTATCCACTTCCTAAGATGGATTACATCCTGCAGAAGGTGGTTGGATCTCATAAAATGTTGATTTTGACGATTTTTCTGGATACAACTAGATCATGGTGCACCCGGATGACCAAGAGAAAACAACTTTTATGACACCTTGGGGTACTTTGATGTATGAAAAAATGCCTTTTTGGCTTATGAATGTTGGAGCGAATTTTCAAAGGGTCGTGGACATAGACTTTTCCAATGAGAAGGATAAGTTTATCAGGATTTACCTGGATGGCATCACTATGTTTTTGGATTCCGATGATCAACATCTCGATCATCTAAGGAATGTTTTCCAGAAATGTAGAAATTTTGGCATCTCGTTAAATCCAAGAAAATCAAACTTTGGGATGAAAGAAGGAAAATTGCTTGAACAAATCATTTCAAAGGAAGGCATAAAAATAGACCCCAACAGAGTGAAAGGAATTTTGAATATCGACACTCCTAGGAAAAAGAAAGAGGTGCAGTCTTTCCTAGGAAAGATAAATTTTCTGAGAAGGTTCATTCCAAACTTGGTTGAGATTATAAAGCACATCACAAATATTCTTAGGAAAAGTAATGAAATAAAATGGACTTTTGAAGCTAGGAAGTTGTTCGAAGATATTAAGGTGGTGTTGACCAAAGCTCCAGTGTTAGCCAACCCAGATTTTACAAATGACTTTATCTTATTTTACTTTGCCTCAGAACACACCATCACTGGCGTTTTGTTACAAAAGGATGAGGAGAACTTTGAAAATCCCATAGATTATTTTAGCAGGACATTGAGAGACTCCCCACTAAGGTATGAAATCATAGAAAAAAAAAGCATATGCCTTGGTGAAGGCCCTAAAGGAATTAAAAACTTATATTTTGCATTCCCGTGTCATTACTTATGTGCCTATCAATTCTGTAAAGGATATCTTGACTCAGCTTGATCCTGAAGGAAGAAGGAAAAAATGGATCGCAGTAATGTTAGAGTATGACCTCGAAATCAAGCCTACAAAGCTGATTAAGGGTCAAGGGATCACAAAATTAATGGCGTGGTCAAATTGTGATGTTTAAGGATTCAATTTTATTGCCAATCTGTCGAGAAATCCACAAGAAGAAGCAATCCCATAGGTATGTCATAAGTTCATTGATTCTCCTTAGTACGCTAACATTATTTACATGTTAATAAATTTGCAAGCTCCTCCAGGATTGAGAAAAACCAAAGCTATATTTTTGAATTGAAAGAAACTATGTTTTGCGTTATGGACAATTATCTGTATTGGAAGGATCCAGGTGGGATCTTACTAAATTTTTTGTTGGAGGAAGATATGAAAAGGGATATTAAGGAGTTTCACAAAGAATACTTCATGGGGCATCATTATTTTTTTTGACAGCAACGAGTAGAGGGATTTGTATTAAAAATGGCAAAGCCACAAATCTGTTACAAAGGCATGGCTGCACAGAGCTAATGCCAGCAAAAAAGGACTACAATACTTAAAAACCAGTGGAACTGCTTCCTATGTCTGTTGGAGAAACTGAGACAAAGATTATTTAGAGACCTAGCTTCTATACAAAATGCTAGGATGCTAATAGTGCTTCAGACTGGTGCGATTCGGCGTTGTGGGCATTATTTCTCAGAACTGTCTCCCCATTCCAGATTTAGCTTGGACAGTTTGCCCTCCAGGTCTCCAATTCGGTCCTCGAACTTCTCTTGTGGACTTATCAATTCCTGGTGCAGCTTGTCGAGTTCTTTTGTGAACCCGATCTTGACGAATGATAAGTCTTGTTCTAACTGCTCCATCCTCCTCCCAGCTTCAGAATCAAGATTTTCTAAGAAATCCAGTTGGAACTGGAGCATATTCTTTAGCTTTTCCAGTTTTTCATCCAGCTGCTTGAGGCGCTCTTATACAGGGATGGGACGGCTGGAGCTTGTGGCCATGACTGAATCCTCTGAGTTCGAATTCTGGAGTCGGCTTCGTCTGCACTCGGCGTGGCTGCGAGTGATCTGCTGAAAAGGAGCGGTCGGGTCGTGATTTATGCTTGGGGAGCCTCCCATCATCATTTCCCCTGCTTTGCTGGTCCCGAGAGTCATGGGCGCGGGGATGGGCTTCTGCAAATTCAGGTGGGACGATTTCCCCTGCTTTTATGGTCCCGAGAGTTATGGGCGTGGGGATGGGTTTCTGCAAATTCAGGTGGGACGATTGCTTGGACGTGTGCGAACGGATTCCCTCGATCCAACAAGCGATCACGAGTTTTGTCGCGAGCTCTAATCTGCTCGTCCTTGCAAACGGATATGAATCACCTTTGGACAGTGGGGAAATCATGGGAGATCCACTCGAGATTGATGTTCATTGAACGGATCGCCCCTACTTCCACTGCTCCTTATTATCAATGTCCACAGCCATGGTTGAGCTTCCTTTAGGACGGTAAATTTGAAAAGAGTCCACCCACTTTAAGAGCAAACTAATTTGGCTATTAGATTATTATTGCTTTCATGTGCTTTGGGTAATCGCTGGAGGACTATGGTTTGGAATTCAACATTCTGAGTCCCTATGATAATTAAATCCCATTCCTGCTCTTTGAATACGGCAAAGTCCTCGCCACAGAGCAATGGCTGGTTATTGGACGTTGTTCTAATCCACTAGTGAACGCAATAATATTTCGCATTTGGATTTTCTGGCGAGGGCCTCTCCACTGCTGACCGGGATTGGCTCCTTTGAGGCCCCAACAATAAAGAAAGAATGTGGCAGGTGGCAATTTCCGTATTTGTGGGTCTTCTTTTCCTTGTCCAGCTCCCAAGAAGCCCGGGATGGGGAAGAGGGTCCCAGAGGGGTTTTAAGATAATCGGCACACCAATTCTTCTTCTTTAATTACCCATATATCTTTCTCATTGCCATGGAAGGTATAGTTGCTAGCCCACTTTTGAAAGAGAGATCCGAATGCACTCTGGGGCTTTTTGAAGAGTCCGTACATTCTTTCTCTGTCATGATAGACCCCACAGAATGAACTGGGGCATGGATGCCGTAGGAATTGGAGGCCAGCGCTGAGCCTTTAAGTAGAAACGGGGAGGGTAGGCCAATCCAATGGGAGGGCGCTGGAAGGTTCAAGAAGGGAGCTTGCAATACCAAAGTCCCACTTCTTTTGAGGTAAGTAGGGAGGTAGGATCTTTCAAACAGTGGCAAGAGGGGGTGACCTAAGGCCCGTTCTTCTGCATCCTTTTCTTTTTTAGATTTTCACCTACTGTAGATGCATCGGCCACACCTGCAGTAGAATATCGATTTTGGATGGTTTTGAATCTCCATAACCTTCCTTAAATTGGCTGGTTAGAGGACATGGGGAGAAGAAGGAAGGTGGAGTATCCCAGTGCTGTTGTGTAAGACTTTGCCCCTCCCACCCTTAGTATTCTCACAAGCCTTTTCCCCTGAGAGGGGGCTCTCATGCAGCTTCTAGTTCCTTAGGAGGCCCAATTTCTGTTCCACTCCAGCAAGGTTACTTCATCATTCAACCTTGCCACCTGCCAGTAGAAGCCTCACCACTCTGGTATCAGATATCAAAGAGTGTTCTGTGTCGCAGCTCACCATCTAAGTTTGGTGTCAAGATTCTGGCTTAACTTCTGGTATGAGGGTCTCAAGAATGAGTCATCCCAAATTTGATTTGTTCTTATTTCCTAACCTGTGTCAGTGGAGATGCAAGAATTGTTCAAAGGACCTGCAAGGTGAAGATTGGGGACCCTGCTGAACATTCTCAAGGCTGCCCACACAACGGCCTCCCCTTGGGCTCAAAGATTTCTTTTTTCCACAGCTTCCTTTGCACCAAAGCCACTTCCATTATTCTCTGCAGCTTTTAAAGTTCGGGAGCAGATTTTGAGTTTTGGGTATTCTGAGACTAAGTCCTCCCCTTCCAAGAGCTGCTTCTGGTGGGGGTTCTATTCCACCAGAGGTGGCTCTTTGTTAGTCCGCTGGCTCTCCTTCCCATAAGAACTTCCTTTGTAACACTTCCAGCTTGGTGACAATGGATCCCGGAGCTAAAAGGAGAGTTCTGATGGGAGCCATTTGGCTAAAATGATTTAAGGATACACTCACTAAGTTTAGCCAATTAGGAGGAGATTTGTTCCTTAGGGTTCCTCCTGGGCAGAGTTGTCCCAAATGGAGTGGGTTTTTGATTAGACTTAGATGGGATCTAAGTAGGATGTGAAATGAGTCCCCAAATTGTGCCCCTTCCATGCCTGAGTCTGGATATGCTGCATGACCAAAAGTGAGTAATGTTCCAACTTTTAAGCTTCTTTGCCAAGACCATCTCACTTTAAACTCCAGGTATAGCCTTTGTGTCTGCCTTTTAAATTCTCGCTTACTAATGCTTTGCCTCCTAGCCGTGTCATCAGCTAATTGGGCGGTTAATTCTTCCTTGGCCATATGAGACCTTTCTGGTTACCGATCACCAAGATACAACTTAAGCGACTAAGCCCTGGATTGCGAAGCGTATACAGCAAGCGGTACTCTCGCTGTTCTCTCCTGAGGTCTTGGTGCTGAAGGTTCTTACCACTCATCATGGGGAAATCCAGCAATAGCTGATACAGTGCTCTTATCCAAAGCTTTGTCAAAATCCAAACTTGTCATTACAAAAAATTGTAGCACAATTCCTATCAAAGGCATTAAATCTGGAGTTGAAGAATGCACTTTTATCCCTCTCTACTGCATTTGTGTGGAGGGCCTCTTGACGAGGACTATATTGTCCTCGAACACTTATTCCATTTTACTGAATCCTCCTTTATTCCTCCTGACAACAAGGATGTTTCTTTCTCGTACCCCATTACAATAGAATTCAAGGAATTTGGGAGCCTAAAAAGCTGCTGAGTTATATTGTCCACGAAAGTGAGCCGCCCTTCCTCCCTTGGGATTAGAGCCAGAAGGATGAATTTAAGCTCCCTCCCAACCTTAAAAGATGGTGTCCGTTGATTTTTTATCATTTAGTTGGGATCATTTCTGATAATTTCCCTGCACGCCGTATGTAACCTCCTTGATGTAAACCCATCTCGGCTATTTCTTATCCGCGTATCGATCCAATGCCTCTTTGATCTCGGTCACATTTTCCAGAGCGGCAGCCGACATCATCTTCAGCTGAGTGCTGGGACCTCCATATAGGTGGACGAGGGTCTTGCGCTTCTACGACTAGTTTCGGGGAGGACTTTGGAAAGCCTCTTAATGCTGGATGTGTCCTCTCCTGACTGGAGGAGTTCATGACATTTTGAACTTTCTGATCGATCTATGTTCTTTTAAAGATTTCGAGCTTCCGCTTGTTTATGGAGAAAAGTTGTATTTTTGTCACCTTTTTGAAGCTGGGGAGGCTTCAGATTTCGTCAGCCAAAGAGGGCTTTCCTTTCTCTGTGTGTGCTGGTGCTACTTGAGTCTCAGCTTGCTTCCTGAAGATGTCCCTGCTGGGTAATTTCGGTTTCTCCAACCTGGAAATGGAGGGATGGGTTTGAAGGAGCTTCTGGCTTAGGTGCACTGTAATGGGGTTGGGTTTGTTCTTGGCCCAAGTTTTTAATTCAATTTTGAGGCATTTTAGTTTTTCTTCCCAAACATGGAAGGCTGATCCCTTAATTTTTGTGGTCCATACTTTGGCAACTATGCTTCTGAAGTCTTTGTCTTGTAGCCAAGTAGGGTTGAAACGGAACGGGATGGGCCCTTGATTTAGCTCTTTCTTAAACTCCAGCATAATTGGTTTATGATCAGAGGTGCTATTAGGAAGGATTTCTGAAGAGGTTGAGAGGCCTAGTGTCAGGAAAGAACTCTGCACTAAGAATCTGTCGAGGCGAGCTGCTATGTGTCCTGGGTCTGTTCTTTTGTTGGTCCATGTGTAGTGCCCTCTTGTAGGTTTTATGTCCATTAGATCCCAAGCAGAGACAAGATCCTCCACCTTATCATTCTCAAGTGTGGTCCTTTATAATAGACTCCGGGGCTTTTTTTTCCTCAAATGAGAGAGTTACTTGGTCACCTCCTAAGGATAA
Organism: Picea sitchensis; assembly: GCA_010110895.2. Classification (NCBI taxonomy): domain Eukaryota; kingdom Viridiplantae; phylum Streptophyta; class Pinopsida; order Pinales; family Pinaceae; genus Picea; species Picea sitchensis. Next base: position 6,092 of record SNQJ01S0235706.1, read on the forward strand.
TATTTTTCTAGATCCTCGCCTGTATAAGAAGTCTTGGAGAGAATACAAGATAGTCTTTTTTCATCAATGTTAGAGGTACATAAAATGTTAAAAAAGACTTCACGGCTTTTCTGTCTGCATTCTTTCTTTGTGTAGTAGTTGGGCGCATGTCCAGTGCATGCTAAGCTCGGAAAGAAGCAGGTCGAATTCCTCGAGGCGCCTCCACTACGGTGCAGAGGCCTCCAGGCTACTGGGTTGGCTTTGCAACACGCCTTTGGTCAAGTTTCCATGCACTTTTTAGGATTTGTAATAGAGTCATGTTGACTCATTTTTATTCTCTCCTCGGATGAGTAGTAATGCCCCCTGCTCTTGTGAATTTTGGAGAAGATCTCATTAGCTTCTTTATCTTGCCTGCACTCCCTACAATTCCTGTGATGTAAGCCCTTCATTGAGTACTATTAGGTGGGGGTCGGCCTCAGTAGGAGACTCGTTTTTCCTTTGTTTGGTCTTCATCAAAATCTGCTCTAGGGTTACTGGCAATTTTAGTGATTATTCTTCTTATGTATTCATCTTCTCTCTTTGCTTCTTTAGATTTCTTCGCCATGCAGAATCCTGTGCCTCCCACTTGTTCCTTCAAGTTGCTTCCCTCAAGAGAGCTCAGCCTTCTTCAATACCTTTCTTGGTCCGGCTTCATTCTAGGGCAGGGCCCTTTGGCTCCTCCGTGTTCTAGTCCCTCTTACGCTTCTCACATATGTCTCTTTCTCCAAGCATTCTTTATTTCCTCACATCATGACTTTAGCTTGTTGGAGGAGGGTGTTTCCCCTTCGTTTTTCCAAATCTTTGAAGCTGTTAGTGTTTCCCTGGGATCCTGGAATGCTTTCGATAGGGGTTGGGATATTTGTTCGAGGGACTCTAGATTTTAAGCTCTTCCTTTCCTAGGTTGTTTCCATCCTTCCTCCTTTTCTTTCTGCAGTGCTTGGGATGTCTTTCCTATGGAAGTGGGCTGTGAGGTCATGGCATTTTCTGTGATGAATGGCAATCGCTTCAGAATTTAGTTTCTTTTTGCAGGTTGCTAATCACCCACCTTCTGCATTGACGATTCCTGAGTCCTACTTCTAGGATCAACTTCACAATGTGATGACCTCACAAGAATATCAATTTTTTGATCTGCTTAATGAGCGTAGTGGTCGGTGACTGTTTCTATTGCAGGCCAGACATGGAGAGTTCCAAAGAAGAAGGGGGGAGGTTTGGGAGTCTCGACTCCTAATTTGATCACCCTTTGGGACGGCAGGATCAAGTTTGGGGTCCAACATTCAAGTAGGATGCTTCCTCAAGTACATTTCCATAAAGTGGCACAAGCTTCAAAGATTAGGTCTCATCCTCTGGAAATGAACTCTCATGATGTAGAAGCTCTTTTGCTTAACCTGAGTAGTAGTGTCAGGAAGACTATTCTTTTGTTAATTTCGCCTCAAAGCCTCTGATCCGTATTTGTCTATTGTTCCCTGGGTGGAAGGCCAGGCCCCATGAATCACTTAATAAACTCCTCACCAGAGAGATTGCTACTTTCATTGGTTGTTCTCAAGGAGGCATTTTATACACTTCCAACGCTTTTACAAAGCCTTCCCAGGCTCTCCTACCGCCTTCTTTCAGCAGTCATGGATTCGGGCTTTTTTAAAGGTCGATGAGGGGAGGGAGGGGATGCACTTCTCCGTCTCCGACTCTTGCATGCCCATCCACTCCTGTGAGCTGGCTTAAACTCCCAGAACGATCAGCTGCCCTGCCAACTCAACTTTTAGTCCCTAAAATATTAATATAATGTTATTATATTATAACAATATAATATAGACACATAATTTATATAATTATTAATTTGTAACATTATATAATATTTAAGTGCAGTAGCTATAAAGTTGTAATTTCCATTTATTATTGTTAATACAAACTATACATAATAGTTCGTGAGTAGTATGCTAACCTTGTTTTTTTTAATTCATATTACAAATATCGTTTAATATGTTTGCCACATTCATATTTGTATTGTAATATAATAAGGTACAATAAGTATATCCTTTAATATATTTGCCACATTCACATTTATATTATAATAATGTCACAAGGCATATTATAAGTATTGGACTCCTTCCCATGTACACATATTTATATTATTATTTTCATTATAGCTAATCAAACATATATCATGACTATATTATATATTTTATATTATTATATTTTTTTTTTTTTTTTTTTTTTTTTTTTTTTTTTTTTTTTTTTTTTTTTTTTTTTTTTTTTTTTTGTAACATATGTATAGTTTTTTTACTATTACTTTATAGTTTCTTTTAGTTTTATATATATTATTTATTATACTTCAAGAATATATATTAATAGCAATTATTTATTGTATAATATTTATGATCTGAGAACAAGAATTTAAACTTTCGTTATTATTTTTTAACTCTCATCTGGTAATTTTAGATTAACCTAGCTTATATGGCATTGTGATGTGGCATACATAGCTTTGATGTGACACACATGGTTTATTATTTTATAATTTCCTTTAGGAGACTCATTTTGACATAATCAATTTTAACATAATGATATTTGGTGTTATATTATTGGTGGCATATTTGTCAAGTGGAAGACTCGTCTTTTTCACATGACTTTAGTGAAAACTTCCACTCCAAGATTAAGTTGTCGAGATCCTTTGGTGTGAAAAGAATTTGTGTTGAATCCAACGAGAGTTGGATTTTAATGTTGTTGCCTAACTTATATAGAACCTTCTTCTAAATGGTCAGTGACATGCAAATTTATCATCAACCTGTTGAAACCAATATTGAAACACTATTTTGGGTTGTTGTAATTTGTCTACCAGAAAGTGGAAAATAGGGTGTCTACCAATTTTATTAGCTAGATAATACTGAGGTAAATTTATAAGGGACCCTTTCCATAGAAACATAAATTAGTAACATGGAAAAGTGCATAACTTTCCCCTTCGTTTGATAGTTTAGGTCATTTTGAACTTTCAGATAATCTATGTACTTTCATCAATTATACCAAACTCTATCATACATAAGTCTCCAAACGACATCTAGGTACTCAATAGGAGGTTAAACACTCTACTCATTGGATCCAAGAAAAATACCAAACTTGCCAGTTACATTTTCCAAATGACATCTAGGTAATTGTACTTAGTAGGAGGTTAAACACTCTACTCATTGGATCCAAGAAAATGTAATACTAGTAATAGTATAAACCCACATAAGCATCATATATTTAATCAAAATAATTATGATGCCCTAAGCCCATTCTTACTAGTTTCATCTCTTGTTAATTTTTTGTAACAATGTTATAATGTTCATATTGTTAAAAAAAAGTTGTTCTCCTTCACCTGTTAGCTCCATTGAGTGATGAATAATGCCATTATGGATCTCGACAAACTCACATAGCCACAACACTACAACCATTAGTGATAATTTTGACATAATTTTTGTCAGCTAGCCATACAAAAAAATTATTTTTTTTAACATTATGATTTGAATTGGATCCTCAAAGGTTTGAAAATGGTAGAGAGTATTTCTCTACTTTATATTATGTTGGAAAACAATGGTTAATTTCCATGCTTAAAGCCTTTAATTTATTCCTGAGAGAATCCCACAAATATATTTGAAACAATTGACTAAGGAAATTGTATGCAGAGCTCTTAGTCAAGTGGAGGTATGGACAAGAACCATGTGGAGTTTTTGTTTAGTGCTTTGCACAAAGAAAGGGGAAAAGAACAAAAATAGGCTAAGTTAAAATAACTCGAAGATTCACGTGGGGCATTGTGGACTTGACATGGTTGTCATATTAAAAAAATGCATACAAACTTCATAAATGCAAGAGAGAACAATTGGCCCAAAAATGAACTCACCCAAGCTGTCAATTTTCTCATTACATTTATATTAAAAACCTTTAATCAAAGTTGAACAAATCAAACACATTAAGAGACCTTTATTTAATTTCTAGGCTCTCGTCCACTACTTTCCAACAACTATAATACTAAATGTTTGAATAATAATAATAATAATAATAAGACAACGACATTGGTATCAAATGACTACACTACTTCCTAGATATTATAAATCCCCCCAAGTTAAGTTTAAAGCATCCCCACTTTCTCAAACAAATGCAAGATTGATCTTGAAACTCATCAACAATAAACCACCTGGCTTGAGATGAGAGATGACCATGTTGTCCCACTAAATAATAAATCTTGGAGGAATTCCACAGTGAATGAGTGCACACTTCCAACACTATATATTCTTGCAATGAGTTATGAAAATCATGAATATTTTGAGTGGGATATGTAATGGGAACTTCCTTTTCTAGTTAAGGAGGTTCATACAACTCAGATGGTTCACATTAATGATTGGATGGGTGCCTAGTTGAGTTTGGAGGTCTATCTTAAATGAATTTTGCCCCACTTCATGAAGAATGTTATAGGGACTATAGTGAAGAGTTTGGACTGTGTGATGTTGTTGGCCTTTAAAGAATTGTTTTGGAAAATGAATCCAAACTTGATTTCCCACATGGAAAGATGCAAGAACCCTATATTAATATTGCTTTAGTTTATACTTGTGTTGTGTGTTATCAAGAGCATGTTGCACCCCAGTGTGTATTTGATCCAATATGTCATGCAATGAAGTAGCATTTTTTTGTCCCTTCTGTTGCTAAGGTGAACTAGCAAGGGGAATATAGATTAAGAGCTTGTAAATCACATTGGGTTGAAAACCATAACAAACCTCAAAAGGGGAAAATCCTATGGAGCTATGAATTTCCCAATTATAACTATGTTGGACAATGTGCAGATAATTATCCTACTATTTATGATTACCATAGAACATGTGAAGGGCGTGATTGAGAGTGTGATTGACCCAAGTGTGGCCTAAATATATCATTGATGAGCCTCATAAATGTAGTTAGAGCATTGGTGAGAGTGATTTCCATAACCATCCTTTTGAAAAGACCAAATTTAGTTTTAAAAGTTGCTTGCTAAGTGTCACTAATATTCATACGGACCTAGTGATAGAATTCTTGGAGGTCCAACTTAATAAAAAAGTGAGCTCTTGACAAATGATCCAACAGTTTCTCAATCCTTGGAAGAGGATACATATTCTTGACCATGATTTTGTTGACATCCTTGTAATAAATCACCAAGTACCATTAAGTTTTCTCCTTGGAAATAATGAAAGTAGGAGAGACACATGGGGAAGATATTGGTTGAATGCGTTGAGCCTCTAGAAGTTGATTCAAATGTTTATCTAGTTCTTCACTTTTAGCATGCAATAACCCTTAAGTAGGTGCATTTGGAAATGATCCCCAAAAAATTAGATCAATAACATGTTCAATTTTTCATTGTGAGGGAAAACCTTGAATATCATCAAACACATCTTGATAATCATGTAATAGAGTCTGATGGGATAAGAGAAATTGTTGTACTGCAATATCTGATTTGATTGGATGCACCACACATAACTAGAGGAATTTATTATGATATACCTACTTGACCATTGCATGAATACTAAAGCACTATAGGACCATGTCATCAACATCTTTAAACTTAAATCCCTTTACACCTCGAAACAAAGCATATTGATTCAGACCTACATCATAGATGGTCTTGTGATCTAACTAGTATGGATGACCCAATATGAGAGTAACATAATCCAATGGTGTAACATCACATTCCATTGTATATTGAAAATTAGACATACAAAATGTGACTAATAATTGACAATTAGCTAGGGAATGATATTGATTATTGATGATCCACCCCAAATGGTATGGGTGAGAATGTGAAGATTTAGTTTTGAGACTACATAGGCTGCAATCAAATTATTTTGAGTGCCATTACCAAGCATGATATGGTAAATGTGGTAATCCATCTAACAATTATGGGTAAAGAAGGCTTCTCTATCAGCTAGGGTGTAGTGGCAGGTAGTAAGGACTAGGTTTGTATCAAGGGTGGTTGGTTTTAAGACTTCAATGATCTCCAATGGATGTAGAGAGGTTGTACATGTAGGAGATGTGTTTTGTTGTTCATAAAATGGGGCCTTGGGAGTAGCTTGAGGCTAGAACATAGGACACTCCTCAAATGAATCTGTATTACATTTATGAAAAGATAAATAAGAGGTTTTGTGGATTGTAGGAGAAGATATGCTTGGTAGTGGAGTAGAGGCCATTACAAGTGAAATAGATGGATGAGAAGGGTTAGTTGAATGGGGAAAAGTAGAAGAATAATGAGGATATAATGTAGGGTGCTTCCCCAACTCGTTCTCTACAGTAAGCACTCTTTCAAAAATTTGATTAAGATTATCACAATCAAACATTTCAATCTCGACGTGTAAAGAAGGAAATAGACTGATACTAAAATTTATAGAAAGAACAAGTTCTAGATTTGTGATAGATAACTATACCTAGAGATTAATGAATTAAGAAATATAAGTTGGAACCAATTGATCTGAGAACCGGTGAGGATGAATACAGTGTGCCCATAAATAATTATAATAGCTAGGTGGGTAAATTTTCTACAACAATCCCTCTCAAAACTACATCTTGGAGGTTATAGGGGTCTAATACAAAGGTGTCTCCCCTAGTTCCATGTAGAGGGTGGAATAATTGTAGATATTTTTCCACCACTCTAATGCTATCCTATTTAGATGTAGTTCTACCAATTCTAGATTCCTAACATATTTCATCTTGGACTAAGAGTTAAAATACATGGATAGAATTCAAATAAAATCATTAATGCAATCAACATCCATGTCATCAAAAAACATAGGAAGGGTAATCTTGGGATATAAGAAAAGAGGTTTTAGAGTGTCCAATGATGGTTCCTTAAGATAAAGCATGGTCTACATTACTATTTGAAAAATTTCAACCCTTCTTCTGGGTGAAAATTATGTCCAAGATGGTCTAAAGAATCCCCTTACCACCATAATCCCTTGCACTATGTCAATGGTGATCTAGAGGAGTTGCATTGAAGAAAATTCTAAGTTGGAATAAAAGGTTGGTTTATCCTTGTTAGGTTCCATGTAGTAGATGCATTCAAAATCAAGAGATTAAAGTATGTTGCATATTTGAGCACCTAGAACAAAAACTTCTCCATCTTTCAAAGTAGTTGGCCTCTTGGTATGTTGAACTAGAGTTTGGAAAACAAATCTTTGAATTTTATTGTAGAGATTAAATTGAACTTTCGGAAATGGAGGAGAAAGAATTGTGATAGGCAGGGATGATTTTAATGATGGAAATTTATTTTAAAATGTAGAAACCTTGGGGAATCTTACTAATCCCTCATATGACAACTATAAATGTTTGGCAATATTTTTGTAAAAATATTCAAATTTATAAAGGATTTTATATAGTTTGTATAAAATTTTGGCAATTTTTAAGGTAAAATAATTTTATTCTATAGTATTTGGGCGAATCATTTCTAGAATAGCGAATATTTTTTGGGAAAAAACATGGAAAATTAGCCCATGAGAGAAATTTATCCCCTAAATCATCCATAGTGATAGGTATAGATCAAGATTCAATAACTATAGATATTTAAACTACTAAGGAGAAGTACATGTGATAGGTGTAGGTCATAGAAGTGAAGAACCTTCTAAGAAGTCCTCTTACATTTATTATATCTAACTACCCATTTATTATATCTAACTACCATAGTGGGCCTTATTTAATAATATAGTGGACCTAGTCCAGCTTACATTGAATGGCCTCCACTATTATCACTATGGGCCCTCTGGGCCCCCCCACTACCTCTCTAGC
>SNQJ01S0235707.1:5435-19311 GCA_010110895.2 Picea sitchensis
CAGCTATGGTTACACTTTCATCCCTTCTAGGAGGAAGATCAAAGTACTTCTTCCTATCGGACCTATCAAGGGTCTCTTAGCTAATATTCCTGGCTATCTTTTCCTAGACATCACACTGCAACAAATTCTCTATTGCATACACAAGAAGCATGAATATACATTTTCATCCATAAGAGGAGACCCTTGTACAATTCCTTAATCATTCAAGGTAAAAGGAAAGATTCTCCTGCTCAGATATGTACTACACATAAACCTAGTTTCGCAATCATCACAATTGTGACATACATTTTCACAAACGTGCCAAGAGAGACGTTCCAGTGGAAAACGTGGCAAGACCGACGTTAACGTGGCAATTGTGACATACATCTTCACAAACGTGGCAAGAGAGATGTTCCAGTGGAAAACGTGGCAAGAGAGACGTTAACGTGGCAAGACCGACGTTAACGTGGCAATTGCGACATACATCTTCAGAAACGTGGCAAGAGTGACGTTCCAGTGGAAAATGTGGCAAGAGCGACATTCCAGTGGAAAACGTGGCAAGAGCGACGTTAACGTGGCAAGACTGACATTAACGTGGAAATTGCGACATACATCTTCACAAACGTGGCAAGAGTGACGTTCTAGTGGAAAACGTGGCAAGAGCGATGTTCCAGTGGAAAACGTGGCAAGAGCGACGTTAACGTGGCAAGAGCGACGTTAACGTGGCAAGAGCGACGTTAACGTGGCAAGAGCGACGTTAACGTGGCAAGAGCGACGTTAACGTGGCAAGAGCGACGTTATCAGGCAACATGAACTTTTTTTTTAATAAATTTCCTCTATTTTGCGACAATATGGACAATTTTGTCCATAACGCCGCAAATAAAACGTCGAAATTTTTACAATATGTAGTAGTGATTGAGTCCATTCTTACTAAAACAGTACAACTACACCACACGGATTGGGCTGATAGATTACTAGAAGCCTTATGGGCTTATAGAATCACCTGGATGAATAAAACAAGACATACACCTTATGAGTTGGTGTACAGGAAGCAGGTGCTTCTCCCCATAGAATTCTAGATCAAAACCTTCAGGACTGTTGTAAAAGTTTGCATGAACTTGGATGAAGCCCAACAACAATGGATCTTGTAGCTTAATGAGTTGGATGAAGTCAAGTAGAATCACTTCAAAGAACCACCCTTATTCAAGAGCAGAGGACAAAATGGCATGACAAGTATCTCAAAAAGAAAAAATTTCAACCGGGAGATTGGGCCTTGTTGTATGACAACAGGTTCAAGAACTTCAAAGGTAAGTTAACCACTCATTGGTTGGGACCTTACGATATTGACACTATCTATGATAATGGTTCAATCAGGATAAAGGCAATTAACAGTCATCAAACACCCCTACTCGTGAATGGCCACCAATTGAGAATTTATAACAAACCCCTGTCAAAAGAGGAATTTCTGACACGTGTGCTACAAAATTCAGATATGCAGGTGATCAATAAGGAAGGAGATCTTCTTACTGATCCACATTAATTGATTTATTTATTTTTAAAACTTTTGTACATAGGTGTGTGGACTGTGTTTTGTTAATAAGATGAAGGTAACAATGGATTCTTACCTCCTTTGTTTTACTTTTGCATTTTATTTTTGTTAGTAGGTTTCTGTAATTTATTTGACCTTTCACGAACTTGCTAAAACATCAGTTTGTAAGCACCAACAATACTATGTTCTGGTCTGGTACCAGCAATGTTGATCCGGTACTAGAAATTATGTTCTAGTCTAGTACCAACAGTCCTGTGTTGGTCCAGTACCAGAAATCTCTCCTTATACGGTACTATCAGGACATATCATCTAATTGACAAGGAATTCTATGCCTATTTTAATATCTAATGTCAATTAATATGAAGTGTGAAGCCGTGCAATAACCACTTAAACTGGAATCAAGGAGTTGACTGCAGCATCAAATGGCATCTCGTATCAAGCAATAATGTCTTCCAGTTCAGTTGCTAGCTAAAGGGAAGTATTTTAATTTCTTTTGGTTATGTTGTTGGCTGAAAGGAAGTATCTTAATTTCTTTTTGTTATGTGGCTTGATAGAGAAGATACAATTTCCTTTACCTAGGTTGTTTGCTAAGGAACCATGCTTAATTTGATTTAAAGTTTAGAGGTTTCCTTCATCAAAAGTCCATTACAAACAACATCAGTATTTTAGCATGATTAAAGGGATTAAAAATATTATCCTACAAGTAATTATTTCACCCTAACTAGACTTCAATAGTAATCATTGGATTATCTTTACTAAAGAGTAGCATATGAGTATATGAACACTCTCTGTTGTGGGCACACTAGGAAACTTTTATGGAAGAGGATGCATCAGTACCCTAAGGTAACTTTGCTTGATAGAGAAGATACAATTTCCTTTACCTAGGTTGTTTGCTAAGGAACCATGCTTAATTTGATTTAAAGTTTAGAGGTTTCCTTCATAAAAAAATCAATTACAAACAACATCAGTACTTCAACATGATAAAAGGGATTAAAAATATTATCCTACAAGTAATTATTTCACCCTAACTAGACTTCAATAGTAATCATTGGACTATATTCCCTTTTACTAAAGAGTAGTATTAAGGAGTATAAGAACACTTTCCCTCAAGTTGTAAGTACCATCTAGGAACTTCTACAGAGATACCCATCTCTAAGGTAACTTTAGGTCATTCTCCTATGGACAAACTCAGACAAACCATACATATGGAATATTCTAAAGAAATAACGTACATATATAAGTTTATTTTTCCTTCAAACAAGTATTTAAATACATTCAAATAAGAGAGTATACCTTCTAAACCAATATCATCTCGAAAGCTTATAAATGGTTTTAGATGAGCCTCACCTGTGAAAAAGAACTCTTTAACAAAAACTAAATAGATGACTATGGACACAAAGGCTTTGATAAAAAAAAGGTTTAAGAGACCAACCCACCAAGATACATTGTCTTTTCAAAGATGGGTACCCTACCATGTTATGACTAGGAAACCCATCAAAAATTCCTTAACATACCTATTATAATGGGGCACTTTCCTGGGAAGGTATGTCTCAAGAATATCAAATCCAATTCCCATCAAAGTCTTGAACAAGCTTGCTAGAAGTGGGTTCTAGTTTGAGAAATGTCTCATTTATGCTTGTTCTTTGATTGAAAAAAATTCACTTTGTCATTTTATGAATATTACAAGCAAATGTCAATCGCTGACATTTATAATATACAAATTCAAGATTAATAGACAAAATGAATGCTACAAGAAAATGTCCATTTGAGAATTGATTCTAAGTCAACTCTTTTACCGGTCCCACATTTAAATCCTCCATGATTACCTAAGAAGGAAACCTAAGAGTAACCTCTAATTGGCCGCAGTCTAATCTACTTATACTATGAAATCTATCCATAACATCTAATGATAGAATCAAGCAAGTTAGCTGATCTGCTCCTTCGGAAAACACAAACCCTCCATGTTTTCACTCACCGAATGTTGTGCTTGTCAATAAGCATAGGAAGCAAGGAAAACTCATTTTAACAAACAAATAAGGCATGAGATCATATGCTAGGTGCTAGATGTACTTTTAGAATTTGACTTTATTTCTCTATCATTTTTCTTCTTCATTATGATAAGGTTATCAGGTCGATATTTCTGCATATTAAGGATATGCAAAACCTTTGGCATGGGGGAGGGACAAAGAGCCCCTTCAGAACTCTCTTCCAGACTTACATGATCACCCTGCAGACCAACATGTTCACCTTACAACCCTGCAAAACCAGAAAAAAGGAATAAATTCAAAAACAAGCATAGAAGAAAGAAGTTCATAAGGTATAAGAAATTCTAGTACTAATCCTCTAGAAAAATCCAGCCTAAAAAAGATGAACTATGATAACTGCAATCTTCACAAAGGCAATCACATATGCTATGGGTATTGTTGGTGCAATGGTAAAAGAAAAGGTAACATGGTATTGTTTATTTTCCTTTACTTATAAAACTACAATAGGTATGGAATTGTATATTAGATCTTATGACCTTATTGTTAAACCATGTTACTTCCCTCATACCCATATGATTAACCTTAATCGATTTCCTCACCACATAAGCACTTGAAAAGACGTTGAGGGAAAAAATCACATCAAATGTGTGGATGTGGGGATGAACTGAAATGAGCATGTCCACTAATGATGAGCCACAAACTTAAACCAAGAACATGCTTTACCCTTGGTAATCACAAATCTACCTCGTATCATGTTGCACGATTCAACGTCAAATTCACCGCTTAAAGGTCCAATCACTTATTCCAAATGTAAAATGATGTTTTTCTACCAAATGTCACGTTCACATCATAATTAATGGGCATGTTCTGAAATGGCATGACTGGTGGTGAAGCTGTACCATATGAGCCTCATCTCATCTTAATTTCGTTTGCAGCATCTTTACTTAAACCTACCTTTTGAATTATCGACGCCAACACTATTTTCTCTGCCATTACCCATATTTCTCCATTTCAAAGCCTACTCCTCTCTGCGATATCCGGTACCAAACCCTTATGCTCACAGTCGACCAAACTCTTACGCCCATAGCCTGATTTACACTCACAATTTATAAGGATGGTTGTGAGTATACATGAACCAGTCTTCCAAATTTATAAAGAGACCGAGGAGTTCCAACTATGTAGAGATAAGTATGCTAGAAAGGGTTGGATTCTGTTTTTAGAAAAATTCATTGGTTTTCATGAGGGGGTATCTCATGCATTTATCCAGAGTTACAATGGAGATATTGTGCACATAGGGCAACCCAATAACCAACAATTCAATTGGGCAACTCTGTGGGAGGCCACTGGATTACCTAGCAGAGGAGCCATGTATTTCAAAGGAGTAGGAATCCACAAGGAAATGTGCCAAATATTCTTGAAAGAAGACCATCAACACACCGATTGGAAAAAGGGGATTTCTAGAAACTATAATGTAAGGTTATCATCCAATGCTTGTCGTACCTTCCAATGATTCCCCAATGTGAAGGCATGTATGCTGTAATCCTCTCCTATATCACCTTAGGCTTTTTGTTGCACTTGAAGGAGGTCCTGAAATTGACTTTCCATATTTTTATGGATGAGTATCCAAAAATATGGTGAGAGGTTTCAAATCCTTATCTAAAACTTAGAAGACTAGTATCTATCATCAGGGTCTTATAAAAATGCTATGCATGTAATACAGCTATGGTTTAGTTGGAAAATTCTTATCACTCAACACCTTTCCACAAAAAAATGAACTTGTAGAGGAAGCCCAACCTACTCTAGATGAAGATAAGGAACCTAAGAAGAAAAAGGGAAAGAAAGACAATATAGCTCCATCATCCTCCAAAGAAACAAGCCAAAAAGATAAAGCTAGGATGAAAAAAGACCGAAAAGCTCATAACTTCGCAAAACAAGTAGGGTCCTCTTCCTTAGTTAATAAGACTTTTAAAAGTCAAGAATCGAAAGATAAATCCAAATTAGTAGAAGAGATCTCAGCAATAGCACTTGAGGAGAAGGATCATAAATCAAAAGCCTTGAGGATAGAGAAGAGTAGTTCAAAGAATAAAGGCGAATAGTCTATAGATCAACCTTCTGTAACCATTCCACAGCATAAAAAAGAGGGAAGAGGGAAACTTGTTATCACTTCCGAAGAATAATCCATTACCCCTTTGTAAAAGAACCACAAGGAGCATACAAAAGAAAGGAAAAGCAGTTGATAGTCCTCTTACACACATGAAGACCTTCAATAGATTTTACCTCCCTTCCTCTAGACCTACTAGTCCATGATGACATCCCTAGCTTAACTGAGGATCAAGTTACTATTACTTTGTGGGATGAGAGGAAGTGGGAGGAAAGAGAACACACTTAGTCAAAAACAATGGAGTCAATGAGGACCTGTCAGTATGGACAGATGAAGAAGAATATTTATAGGAGCTACAAAACAAAATCAGGAACTAAACAAGAGGTGAATGAATACCATCTAATGGATAGGTATATCAAGAAGGAAAAAGAGCAACTGAAGGCAACCAACCAACAACCTCAAGATGACCAAGTGAAGAGACTTCCATAAGCTCCTAAAAGTGTACTAAGACTTTACAATACATTAGGGTCATAAAAGGGAGATGAAACTAGAAGCCTCAGCTGTCAACATCAATGATCCATAGGAGTAAAGAGAATGGAGTCTCATTTGTAAAATTTGAGTATAAGCTCTGCTTGTACACACATGCAATGATTTTAATATGGGAATGTTGAGCCTCTAAATTGTCATCCCCATTACCATATTATAATCCCCATTTATACCTTTTATCTACCTAAGCTTGGATAGTTCGACAAAGAACACTATCTCTTGAGTCACCTATAAGGTCGCTGAGGCAGCATATTTTAATTCATGCATTTTGTGGTCGGCTGCTTGTAGATCAATATTTCATGTACCAATGTTTAAATTTCCATATGTATCCTTTGACCTTTTGACAAGTCCGACACTTCTATGTTAGCCAAGCCATTTGATAATTTAGATCACCCAATCGTCCGAATCAAAATTAAGAGCACCTTACATTTCTCTCGATCCCAGACCCTGCATCATTCATCATAAGCATCCAAGTACCACCATCCATGCACTATTTGAACCGGTACCAACCAATTGTGTAAGCTTCTTAGATCCGGTAATTATTCAATTATATTCGACTCACAAGGATCTGGAGCCAAACTTAACAAAGTATGTTAAGTTTGGCTCGATATCATGCCTAAGATAATTGTTGAATGCTTCTATTAGATCACTGTGTTTCGGCAAGACTATGTTGTTGTTTGATTATTGCTCATCCCTCATACACTTCTAGAAGTCATGAGGATGAAGTTTAAAATATGTAATTGAATGTATAAATATGACAATTTCCAATCTACTAAAGATTTCACCTCCTTATGTTTTCAACAACGACTATTTAAATAGTCATGGAAATGATGGTGGAAGTTGTGGAGAGATAGCATAACATAGCATGTGAAGCAGTGTTTCATATTGTAGAACATATCTCGAGTTTGAATTTTAAAAGAATGTCATTTATTTCCATGTCTTGATCATTTTATGAATGAATGTGAGTTGAATTTTTATTATAGTCTAATTTCATGTTTTGATATCCGAGTAAGAGTGATGTGTTGATTGAAGACCAAATCACTGTAGACTCCAACCGCTAACCTCACAGCGCCATACCCAACGCCTAATAGAGGTCAACATCCCTTTGTAAATTAGTGTTAGGATTTACGTCGGTGAGTGTAATTCGTTAGACTAGCCGGAACTTTGATTTCTCAACCCAATTCATCATCCATGCTTCTGCATGTTAGCAGTAATGCTTTAGTTTAGGGATTTTGATTACATGATTTCAGATCTTTATTTACTCTTTATATTTTTAATACATCTTGTTTTTGTTCTTATGGACTTGATTTCTCTTAGTAAACATAGATGTTGGAAGGCCAGTCATATATTTGAAAAGAACTAGTGAAGTTCATAATAGATCATTGTGAGCCACAACATATCCAATATAGTGGCTACTGAACTACCCATGATAAGTCTTTGATGATTGATGTGCGATTTCCTTTCAAAAAGTGTGGACTGCATAGTTAGCTTTCTCTAGGTCGACATAGCAGAGTTGATCTGTCACACCAACTCCATCTCATACTTGCATGTGCCACAATGGAGTAAATAGCCTCTCTATGAAAAACAACCAAAGTAAGGTTTTAGTTTGATATTTTGATTTGTTCCTAGCATGCACAATAAAAATTAGTTCTATACTCGTGAAATTAGAATTACCCGCCTTAATTGGCAGGTCTTAAAACTCTGTTGATTATGAAACCTGGATTGATAATTAATGAGTTCATTATGCTAATCATATACATTACAACAAGCATACAGACAAATATGCCACTCAAGCATGGAACTATCTTAGTCATAGATGATACTCTTTATCATCGTAGGATTGATTGCATTGTCCATCGTTGTCTCACTCACAAAGGGGTAGAGATTGTATTGAATGGTTTTCACAATGGAGCATGTGGCGGTCACTTGTCTGGGTTGGAAACAACCCAAAAAAATTATTCACGTTGGATACCTTTGGCCCTCGTTGATCAAATATTATGTAGAGGTAGTCAAGAAGTGTCACTCGTGCTATATCTTCTCTCTCAAAAGATGTGGGCACACCCTGCTCCTATGTTTCTATTCATTGTTGTTGGTCCCTTCACTAAGTGGGCGATGGATTTTATTGCATGTCATCCAAATTTTGGCTAGGGGCATCATTATATCATTGTGGTGGTAGACTACTTACTCAAGTGGGTCGAGGGCCATGTAAAAATTTCTAGCAATGATGGAGAAACAACTGCACTTTTCATGTTTAACCAAATTGTAGCCAAGTTCGATATTCTGAAGGAGATTATCACATACCATGGAATTCACTTCCTATAAGATGATGTCCGAAGCACATCAATACTGGGTTTAAACAAGAATATCACCCCACTATCCATAGGTGAATGGTCAAGTAGAGGCTATTAATAAGTCTCTCAAAACTATTCTCCAATCGAAGATCAATTCGCCAAGTCAATTGGCATTTGATGTTGTACTCACATTATGGGCTTATCGAACATCAGTCAAGACTACTACCAACTTTTATCCTTTCCAACTACTTTATGAGCTAGAGGAAATATTGCCCATAGAGTGTCAAATTCCCTCTTAAGTTATAATAGAGATACTACCAACACTACTCCAATTTGAAGAGAGCATCTCATATATCAAGAAACTCACCGAGTAGCATTGAGATGCATCAATAACGAGGCTCAAACAACATGTCATATCGGCGCATGATTAGTCCATCCACCCTAGAGTTTTCTCCTCGGCCATTCTATCCCGTCTATGACAAAGATAAATATCCCTTGGGGACATGAAAATTCACACCCATGTGGTTCGTACCTTTCATCATTGTTAATAAATTTTTGGGAAAGGATTCCTATCAACTAGTTAACTTCGAGGGTAATTCTTTATCGGAGCCTAGTGAAAACGGGATCTACCTTAAGAACTATTATGCTTAGGTTGGTCACCTGGACGTGACTTCTTGTACATAATGTATAACTTTATTTATACATTTTTTTCGTCCTGACATGTAGTTTCATTGCTTTTTTTTCATTATGGTAAAATGTCAAGTGAATATGTTCCATGTTGGTTCGCCATGGATGATGCTAGCCTTCCACACACCTCAGAGGATTCTTTGCTCTTGGGCATTCCTCTCTACACCCTATTAGTTGATGTCTCTCGAGGTATTTTCAAAGTGAAGCAACCACAATAATGTTGTCGAAAGTACAATGGTTGTAATAGAATTACTACGTGGTGCATTGTCACATGGTATTTCTTAAATTTGGGTTTATCTAGATGCTCAATTATTTGTGTCTCAGTTAAATAGAATATACCGTCTATGTCTCCCCACCCCAATCGATGATTCCTTAGGGTATGTCTCTTTTAGAATGCTATTTTGATTATATTACTCTATATTGATGTTCCTTCTATTTTGATTATATTACTTATATTGATGTTCCTAGGATATCTAATCAACTAACTGATACATTGGCTAATCATGTATTAGATTGGTATATTGCTCACACATGCAAGCACACAGCCATGCTACCCATATGCAAATTTAGAAAATGTTTTTTCTTATAAAGAAAAAGATGTATATATATAATAATGTGTCCAAAAATAATGTCATAAGTACAAAAAGTGGGCCATAAAGCCTCAAATAGATTCAATATACATCGTTGGGCCTGGCCCCTTACTACATAAGAGAGTACAAAAAGAGTTCCCTCGACTCATATGTGGTCTAGTGCTAGCTATGGCCTAGGCCTGCTGGCCCTAGTATAATGAAATATGGCATTTACAAGACACCAAAACAGTTGAACCCAAGTCCTGGGTACCCCTACAACATGCATCTATATGGTCAGGGTTAGGTCCTCAATCTCTGCCACTCCATTAATCGGATGAATGGGAGTTGTCGGGCCTCCTCTCCACTCAGCCACACTCTCTATCCCTCTCACCTGCTGGTCCCTCCCATACCGTTGGTCCTCCTATTGTTGTTTCTTTGAAATCCTCTCAAGGACGACACCTTGTCCTGGTGAAGTCGGCTGGTCATACCGGTCCCACGTCTGTATATAACAAATTACTAAGTTATTACTATGATGTTACCATAAAAAGGATAATATTTAAAAAATAAAATAAATAACTCTGTAAATATAAAGTAATGTGTCCCTACCTCTCCACACTCCTTGCCAAGGGGCATAGGAATATTAGGATCCCTCAAGAAACTGATCCCCACGTAGGTATTTGATCGCAGGAAATTGGATTTTGTAAATGCCCCTTAAGCATTTTGACCTTTAGGTGGGAAGTTAGAACACGTTGTTTACTAACTTAATAATCTCAAAGTTTAGTACTTGGTCAAGTCATGACTTTGTTAGACATTGAGATGTGTACCCTAGACCTATTTGTATGTTACATGATATATGCTCACATGACAGCATAGTTATTTGATTATTTTAAAACATGAAAATGTAAAATGGGTAAGTTCGGCTACGTATACAATTCAAGTTATGTTTGTGAATGTATAATAGATTCAATGCATTATGTAAAT
The DNA here is from genome assembly GCA_010110895.2 of Picea sitchensis. Lineage (NCBI taxonomy): Eukaryota > Viridiplantae > Streptophyta > Pinopsida > Pinales > Pinaceae > Picea > Picea sitchensis. The sequence continues at coordinate 16,124 of SNQJ01S0235707.1, forward strand.
AGGAATATATTATTAATTGAGCACAATGAAAATATGGATTCTTATATAAATTTTTTGATGTATCTGCATCAATGTGTTATTGGTGAACTAACCTACGTGATGATTTAGGAGCTATGGGATAGCCAAATGACTATAGTATTGAGGTAACCAGGATGTCGTAGAGGACATCAAGAAGATATTGTACGCTATAAGTTGTACTTACCATTTTAATTTATGATTCAAATATTACTACAGGATCTATGGTAAGTGTGGTTTTTACAAGATGCACAATCCTAGCCAAGAGTGGATGTTTGATGACGCGACTCCAAGAACAGTAGTTGCAAAATATGGTTTGATGTAGGGTGTTGACGCTTAGTTCTATGATTTAGGGTGGAGGTATTTCCCACCATTTGTCCTCCAAAACCTAGAGTCATGAGAGGGTTGCGTGAAGTCACGCTCCCCTAGATCGCAGGATGACGATCAAGAATTGGTCTGCCTTGGGCATCACATGATGTATGACACTTTCCTTACTGGTCTTATCCTCGAGTTATTAGGTCAATATAGTTGATAATTCCATCTGTCATCCAACAGAGGAAATGATAGGATGGAGGCGTGTTGTATGAAGGAATGATGCTTCGCTGTTAGTTGAGAATACTAATTGGGATTATATGTGCCACTATTTTTTACTCAATTGGTTCCTGCCTCATGTTTAAACCCCTTTGATTTCCTTAATGATATTTTAAGTGTGACAAATGAGTTATTGATGACCATGTAATTGTAGTTCATTAAGATTATTAAATGATGCATTACTTGATTTGTTGTCCCACATGTCTTAGTGATCATATAAGAACTATGCACTAGAGGCAATGATTGTTATCATTAGTACATGCATGATATATGTGTCCTCTAGCTATGCACACACATACCCTACCCATGTACACTAGTATAAGTAATTAATGTATTAATTATTGAAAAGTAAATTATTAACTATTTTAATTGAATGTCATTGAATATGTAAATTATATAGCATACAAATATCTTAGAAGCATTAAATACCTTCTGACTTTGATAGATGGTGGTGTGATGAATTAAATGAGCATGGTGGGTGTTATGTACATTTTGGGAAAATTATCAAATAACATTTCTTATCTAGCTAACACCATTTAGTATGGCTTGTAAGTGTTGACCCTAGTTCTAAGGAGGGGTGGAGGCTTCCCAACTGCCATCCTCCAAAACCTAGATTCATGGGAGGGGTGTGTGAAGTCACACTCTAGGACGGTGATGATGACTCCAGTTGCCCTGCTGGGGGCTTTGGTCAGGATGTATGACACTTTCCATGGGTTCTATATGGAGTTAGGATTAATATAGTTGACGCCCATCTTAGTCCAACAGAGGAAATGATAGGATGGAAGATGGAAGTAGGTTAAAATAATAATAGCTTCCTGACTAGCTGAGAACACCGAATAGGGGATTTGAGATGCCACTATTGTTTACTCACTTGGTGTCTACCATGTTTAAAAACCCTCTTTGATTCTTTTAATGATATTTAAGTGTGATAATGAGTTATTGGTGAATTAGTGTAATTTAGTTCGTTAAGATTATTAAAATGATGCATTACTTGATCTATTGTCCTACATGTCTTGCTGATCATACAGGAACCATACCAGGAGGTACGATTGTTTATCATCATTAGTACATGCATGATATACGTAATCACTAGCTATGCACACATACCCCACCCATGTACACTAGTATAAGTAATTAATGTATTAATTCATTAAAGTAAATTATGGGGTCCCAAATTATTAGTTTTATTTATTATTAAAAAAAAAAATTATATTGCATACAAATATCTAGAAGCATTAAATAGTTTCCTTGACTTTGATAGATGGTGTGGGTGCGGATGAATTAAATGATATTATATGTTATGTACATTTTGGGAAAATTATCAAATAACATTTATTAGCTAGCATGAGAATAAAGACTTTTATTTATTTATTATTGTTTCATCACAAGTCATTTATATTTAGTTTTATTTTAATATTTTCCCAAAATATCTAGTAGATAAGGGACGCTGATGCAGATACAATGAGGGTGGTTGAGGAGACTTGGGGAAGTGTGCATGGAAACTTGATAAATAGGAGGAGGAAATGGTGATGAGGGAAGGAGGTTGTGGAAATTTCAAAGACATATGCTTCTTGTGATAGTTTTCTTGAGCATTTGTGCTTCGTTGTTCTTGGAGTCACAAGCATGGAGGGCCAAGAAACCAAAGGGTTTCTTGGAGCTAGGAACCGGCTAGGGTTCCTAGTTGGCGGTGGAGGACTTATTGTTTCACTGGGAAAAGAATTGGGAAAAGGATGCTTGGAAGCGCCTAGGACTTCATTGCAATTGATGAGCTTCGAAAAATTAAGGAAGAGGTATTTTTCAGTTGTATTTTGTTATTGATATTCTTTGTATATACTTTGTTTTAAGTTGCAAATCTTAGAGTTAACCTATTACTTCTATTCTCATCATGCTATTTACTCTATTGTTGTTAAATGTAGAAGAAGATCTCTGACTTGACCAATGATTGCATGGAAATATACATGGATGACTTTAGAGTCCATGGAGATGACTTCCAGGAAGCTTTGGCCCGTCTAGAAAAAGTCTTGATTAGGTGTAGGGAAACTAATCTTTCCCTAAGTAATGAAAAGTCAAAGATGATGCTCACTGAAGGTATTGTTTTGGGACATCACATTTCTGGTTCTAGAATGAGAGTTGATCCCGCAAAGATTTATATTATCACATAAATCAGAATACCTTCCTCACAAAAGGAAGGTCACATCATTTTAGGGCCCGTTGGCTACTATAGAAGATTCATTCCATATTTTACAAGATTAGCTACACCTTTATTCAAGTTATTATCTAAAGAAGCTAAATTTAATTGGAATAATGATTGCCAAGTATCTTTTGAGATTCTAAAACAGAAATTGTCAAGTACCCCTGTATTAAGAGAACCAAATTGGTCCCTTCCTTTTCATATCTGTATCGATGCCTCAAACACATCCCTGGGGGAAGTTATTGGAAAAAGGGAAAAGAAAATGCCTTATGTTATTTACTTTGTCAGTAAAAACATTTCCCCAATAGATGTTAATTATACGGTCACAGAAAAAGAATTGTTAGTTGTAGTCCATGCTATTAATAAATTTAGACACTATATTACAGGATAT
>SNQJ01S0235711.1:0-13766 GCA_010110895.2 Picea sitchensis
GCATGCCCAGCACATACGCTCATACACTACTACTCGTGCAAAGAATATAACACATACCCAACAAATTGGATGTGTTGCAGGCCAAACAAAAAAAAATAGAAGCAGAACAAACGTTAACCATATCTTGCCATAGGTGCAGAAGGAAACATGGCCCAAGGGATTTCCCTTTTGACACAGTCAGGATTTGCACTATCTATACCAAGGATCACGAAACGGAACAATGCACATCCCTTCCTGAAATGAAAGATGTCTTTAAGGAAGTAGAAGAAGAAACATAACCATTATATCTAATGGCTCAGCGTCGTCAATGGCAGAATCGGCCCCCAAATACATTACAGGACCCTCTCTCTTTCTTCTTCGGACAGTATAACCAACAAGCTCCTGGTAGCACATGGCAGGGTTAGTCGTTTACTAATCAAAACTGGCAACCCCAGCAATATCCACCTGTAAATCCCACTTGGAAAAACCAACCCACTGCAATCCCTGCTTGGAAGAATCAACCAACTACAACTTCTACCTAGCCTAACTCACAATATCCCACCTCATCCTAGCAAAACTCCAAAAACAACATTTACCCTTCACAGTGGCCCAAAATGATTGCCCAAAACCCAAATTGGAATCAGAATTGGCAGCATCCCATGGGGATAAACAATCAACCCATGGGGATGGCCCCTCAAACTCAGCCTACATTACAAGCCCCACTTCAATATTCCAAAAATCCACAATCCCAATTGCGCCCTCAACTACCAGCCCAACCTCACCCAAATCCAAATAACAAACTGGCTCATCTCGTCCAGATTATGGAAAATGGAGAAGGAGAGATCAACTCGATAGGGTGCAGCGAATTACGATTAAGGTCGGGACGAATAATCTCCCCTGGAGAAAATGATGTTTTTCAAGGGCAGGGGAATAAACCAACAATAACACCTCTGACTGTGGAAATAACAGAAGAAATCAAGCGGGGGGGAGACACGGTCGAATCACAAGATCCTAATAAGGGTGCAACACCCTCCCTTCTGTTCCCCGAAAGATTGATGATAGCAAAACCGACCGTATATCCCAACTTCGACCTTGTAGGGGAACTCAAGAATTTATATATCAAGATTCCACTCTTGCAAGCTCTTCAAGATATCCCCATCTAAGAAAAAACAATCAAAGAGCTATGTGGGAGAAAACCCGTCAGAAAAATTAAAAATCCATCATCAACGGTCCACGTGGTAGGAGCCTTATCTGATCTAATTTTAGGTAGACAAGAACCAGTTAAATATGAAGATCCGAGGAATCCCATAGTAACATTTCAGATCCAGGGATTCTCTTTTCTGAATACACTAGTTGATTTGGGAGCAGCCATCAACATCCTGACTATGGAAACTTGCGATACCCTAGATTTTAATTCCTTCAAACCCACAACAATAATGTTGCAGTTGGCAGACCGATCGGTAGTTCGACCAGTTGGCACATTACATGATATAGCCATCTCCATCAACTCTTGGGAATACCCGACGGACTTCCTCATCATCAATCCAAAAGGTGGACTTGAAGGGCATCCATTGATACTAGGCAGGCCATGGCTTGCAATAGAAGATGCATACATAGGATGTTGAACAGGAAATATGACAATCACTAGAGGGGGTATCACAAAGAACCTCATTTTATATCCTCATGCTAAACCTAGTCCAACTTTCATATATCCACAATTTCCACCACCACGATACCCAAAGAGGGATCTACGAGCCCCTCTTACATAGGAAGAATCCCTCAAACTTAAAAATCAGTTAGAGGATGGCATAATCAGTGGGTTTATCAATAATCCAACCACCATGAGCAACCCGACCTACCAGATGCTCTAATTTGTTCTAGACTATGAAGCACAGGGGGACCTGCTGGAATATTTAATGGAACAACAAATTCCAACTACGGTTGTTCATAACAACAAACCCATCGAGATTGCACCCGGGAGGCCTCTAAACATCAATGCCAATTTAGATGAAAAACAACAGCAAAAGTTAATTTATCTCCTCTCCAAATACCAGAAAGATTTTGCATGGGAATATTATGATATGAAAGGTATTGATCCACAACTCTATACACACCACATTTATGTTGAAAAAGAAGCCCGACCTATCCACCAACCACAGAGAAGATTAAATCCTCACCTCAGGGATATCATTAAAGAAGAATTACAAAAATTGTTGGACGTAAATTTTATATATCCCATCTCAGATAGTCGATGGGTTTCCCCACTAGTGATCGTCCCAAAGAAAAATGGGAAATGGCGCATCTGTGTCAACTACAGGGAAATCAACAAAGCCACTCAAAAAGACCACTTCCCTTTTCCTTTCATTGACCAGGTCCTGGATACTTTGGCAGGAAAGAAATTATTTTCTTTCCTAGACGGTTTTAGCGGGTACAATCAGATTCAGATCACCCCAGAAGATCAAGATAAAACCACATTTGCATGCCCCTGGGGCACTTTTGCATACAAAGTATTACCATTTGGACTTTGTAATGCTCCAACCACCTTTCAAAGGGACATCCTGAGCATATTCAATGATCTGATCAACGAAGGACTTGAAGTCTATATGGATGATTTCACTCCTTATCGCAACGACTTCGATCAAGCACTGAATAACCTGGAGAAAATACTAGAACAATGTATCGCGACCAGGTTATGTTTAAGCCACGAAAAGTGTCACATGGTGATGACAGAAGGTGTGGTACTAGGGAATTATATCTCTACAGATGGAATTAAAGTAGACCCAGCAAAGATAGAGGTAATCCTTAATCTACCCACACCACACACACAAACTAAGGTACGTAGTTTCCTTGGCGCTTCAGGATACTATCGTAGGTTTATGGAAAATTTTGCAAGAACCGTTGCACCTTTACATGCTTTGACTGGTAATGTAGAATTTTAGTGGTCTGACAAGTGTGATGTGGCATTTGCAGGACTCAAAACGTTGATATCAACAGCACCGGTGTTGAGGGGGCTAAATTGGAAAATACCATTCCACATCTCCATTGGTGCATCAGATATTTCCATAGGCGTTGTCCTTGGACAGGAGGAGGAGAAGAAACCTTATTCTATTTATTTTATTAGCAAGAATCTTAATCCAGTCGAACTTAATTATACATTAACAGAGAAAGAGTTTTTAGCTGTTATACATGCAATCAATAAATTCTGTCATTATATAACAGGCTATCCGGTCATTCTGTATATTGATCATTCTGTTATCATATATATGGCTAATAAACTAATTACTAATGGATGGGTCACTCGATGGTTGTTATTATTGCAAGAATTTGATATCACCATCAAAGATCGACCCGGGAGAGAAAACCTTGTCACAGACTTCCTATCCCGCATACCCAAAATAGATGACTCCTTAATAGTCGAAGACCGATTTCCAGATGAGCATTTGTTTACCATTACTACAAAGCCACCTTGGTACACTGACGTGGAAAATTACCTGGCAGCAGGAAGATCACTGGCACATCTTTCATCGAAGGAAATAAATATGATCGTCCAGTGTAGCGCACGATTCACCTGGATCAACGGATATCTCTTCCATACAGGAGTTGATCTCCAGATCCACAGATGCGTACAAGATGACGAAATCTATGACATATTAAAAGATGGACATGATGAGCCCTGTGGTGGGCACTTTGCAGACCGCAGGAATGGACACAAAATTATGTAGATGGGCTATTATTGGCCCTCAATATTCAGAGATGCGAAGAAATACGTCCAAACCTGCGATAGTTGTCAATGGATGGGAAAACTAGGTCAGGTTGATGAAATGCCTTTGAAAGCACAAGTAGTCGCGGAACCATTTGAGAGATGGGCACTAGACTTTGTTGGCCCCTTCAACCCAAAGTCAAATCAGAAGGCCTATATTCTAGTCACAACGGACTACATGACTAAATGGGTAGAGGTAGAAGCCTTGCCAAATGCAACAGAAGAAGTAGTCATCAAATTTCTTTTCAAATTATTCGTATGGTATGGACTACCAAGAGAGGTAATTACTGATGGGGGGTCACAATTTACAGCTCATAAAATCACCACCACCCTGGATAATTATCATATCAAACACATCATTACTTCTTCGTATCATCCACAAGAAAATGGGCAAGTGGAAAGCACAAACAATGTCCTGGAGGCAATCCTGACAAAGACTGTCTCAACAAATAGACAAAATTGGGCTTCTGAGCTCCCAAATGCCTTATGGGCTTACTGCACAACATGGCTTAATACCACTGGTTACTCTCCTTACCATTTATTCTATGGCAAAGAACCCATCTTCCCAATCGAGTTTGAAATCAAGACTCTAAGGATGGCCCAAGAAATCGGACTGGATCTTACAAAAGCACATAAACAACGCCTTTAGCAACTCAACGAATTGGATGAAGCATGCATGTCTATTATAGAGCGCACAACCATTATTCAGCAACAGAGATCGACTTGGCACGATAAGCATATAAAGAAAAAACTATTTAAAAAAGGAGACTGGGCGCTCCTCTATGATTCCAGATTTCAGGATTTTCCGGGAAAATTATAGACACGGTGGCTAGGACCATACGAAATCAGTGAAGTCCATGATAATGGAACAGTTACATTAAGCACCATCGACGGGTCTGGATCTCCATTTCGAGTCAATGGACATCGGCTACGACTTTATCATTGGCTGTCGTCAAAAGAATCATTCTGCCAGGAGGTAAGTAAGGACCCTACCGTTCAAATTTTGACTGGCTAGGAAGGTAATCCAGCCACCCCAACTCCATAAATATTGAAATCTGCTAACACTGTATATACTGTATATAATTTTGTTTAGATTTTTATTTTCGACAGTCATTCTAGAAAATCAAAACTAGGGAGGATAACCATGATGAACTCAATTAGCACCATTTTCTATTCCGAACTCCTGCTTTGTCTCGTTACCCATACCTTGTCTTCTGCAGAGAAATGAATGTGTCATGATTTAGTAGCACCAATTGGGAAACTATAATGAAATTTATAACATTAACAAGCCATCCATTACTTAATTTTGAAATAAACAAACTCGTAAATGAACTTAGTTGATGAGGAATCAACCTTGAATTCAAGCAAAATACATACTAGGTTTCTACAAATTCAGATGGTTTGAACGGAAAAATTGTTGTTCCTTTTGCGCCCCTGTTGTTCCTTTGAATGGAACAATTGTTGTTCCTTTTGCGTGCCTGCTATTCCTTTGAATGGAACAATTGTTGTTCCTTTTGCGCCCCTATTGTTCCTTTAAATAGAACAATTGTTGTTCCTTTTGCGCACCTGCTATTCCTTTTGTGCGCCTGTTGTTCCTTTGAATGAAACAATTGTTATTCTTTTTTTTCACACCTATTGTTCATTTTACCATTCCTTCCTTGCTGATAAAACACTAAACCTTTATTTTGGGGTACAACTTTCACAAAAATAATTTTTCATCAACATTATTTCTAACGATCCATCATTATTTTGTGGAATATCTCTCATACCTTATCAAATTAATTTTTGGATCACTTCCTTCAAAATATATTAAACCTTGTTCATAATCTGTAACCACCATAATTCGTTTCTTTTCCCTTATATATTACACTTAAATGATACCTCGTGTTTATAACTAATAAGGAATCTGCGACACACTTTTACTTGGCATCCTTACACTTCTTTATGCCATCCCTTACTCTTAAAGAGTAGATGAGCCTCCCTTCATACAATAATATAATAAATCAACAGAATTTATTTTTTTTTCCACAAAGAATAGGGGGTCTCATCACGAGCCAGCCTACCACGATCATAGGATAATAAACTAAGTGACATTCCCACTATGGCTACCACACCAGGGAAATAGCCTTTGACATTCTCTTTTTTTCAAAGGACAAGAGGTCTCATCATGAGCCGACTTGTTCACTTAAGTTACACTCTAGTGAGTGGAATTATCATCATCTGGATACCAAACCAGGATAATGGTCTTTTTTGGAAAAACTTAAAAACTTTCCCCCCCAAAAATAAAAAAATAAAAAAATTTACATCTATCAACAATATTTTTTCTTTCCTTCTCTTTTCCACAAAGAATAGGGGGTCTCATCACGAGCCAGCCTACCACGATCATAGGATAATAACCTAAGTGACATTCCCACTATGGCCACCACACCGGGGCAATGGTCTTTGACATTCTCTTTTGTCAAAGGACAAGAGGTCTCATAACGAGTCGGCTTGATTCACCTAGGTTACAATCTAGTGAGTGGCATTATCACTATGGCTACCAAATCAGGATAATGGTCTTTTTGGGAAAGACGATTCAAACAAGTATCAAGGATACAAGCTCATCTTCGGGTTAAAAGGCAACCCTGTCGAGGCTATGGATGCCTGCTAGCAACAGTGGCTCCGCCTATGGTATGGAAGTTAACTTAACACACCAAGTTTCTACATCTCTCTAGATTTCCTTCACTCAATCACGAGGCTATCATTTCAGTTGTATTCAATAACACGGAAAAGTAACAACATTATGATATATGGAATATTATTTAACTGAAAAAGATTTAATTTATTCAGAGCATGTATCCTTAAAGCATTATTTTGGATATAGGTATTTTCAATTCCACATGCGTGGATTAACATTTAATGATTACCGTTAAATATGTTGTTCAAACATAAATCATTAATCCCCATTGGCGACCACCGTACAATCATTACTTTTTGCCACCAATACTTACACTCATTACTCTTCCCTACATTGATAGTCGAGGTCAACCTTTCTATTAATAAGGGGAGTGGATGCTCGACACACTTCTCGATGTAGATAGTAATGATTGTAATAAATACCTTCATTTAGATACATTTCTTGTCTCTGATAGTTGCTATTCACGGTAAGTTTTCCTCAAAATCTAGTCTAACCACCTCTGCTACCAGGAACTATAGTCATCCATATTTTCTCACAAAATGGGTGGTAGAGGTGTGTGCAGGGAACCTACTTTACTAAATCTTACAAAGCAAGCAAGAGACATCCTGCATCAGTTGGGGTGGATGGAGTACTTCAACCGGTTGCAAGGATATGACACGAATGTCACACTTGAATTCTTTCAGAATCTACAGGGGGAAAACTCTATGGTGTGGGGCATACAAATCTTAGTCTTCCCAGAAATCTTAGCAGAGGTCACAGGCCTCCCTAATACGGGCATTCAGTGGACAAGATGATACACAACATTGAAGGAAGTTGTGGAAACCTTCACAGACCCTGGGGAAGAATTGGATAAGAAAGGAAAATGACTCAACCCCAATACCCTCAGAGAACCATGGAAGGAACTTGCAGGGGTAATTCAGCAGTACATCACTTTTGATGGACGATATGACGTAATTCGACCTTGCCACCTCAAATTGTTGGAAACTTTAAAACAATGATTAATACTTAATCTACATTTCTTTCTGAATGCCATATTACATGAGGTTTCTCTGAGAACACAAAAATCCAAGGACCCTATTACTATTATCATCCACCACAGATCAGTTAAATTGATAACAATTAAGGCACTGAGTCAAACTCAATTGACCTGGGATAACCTGATTGAGGCCAATAGACCTCCACAACTATAGCAACCTGAATTATGCCATGAAGAACCACCACAGGAAATCGAAGATAGACAGGAAGAGGATACTACTACCCAAAGGGAAATCCCATCTCCTCAAACTAAAGATGAGGTAGATCCTGCCCAAATCATAGAGACCCAGACCTCACAAACATAGGCATTAACAAAAAAGAGTAAGAGAGCAACAACTACCCCTACAACCATCATTCAGACAAGGAGAAGAAGCAGATGAATTCAGGAAACAACTGAAGCAATTCAGGATACAACAAAATAGCCTAAAGAAATTCAAAACTCTACATAACAGTCTCCATGCGAGAATGCTCAAGGAATTAGGCAAGAAGAACAGACCTCATAGAGGAATGATCAAGAAGACACCCAACCGACATTATCACATATGACATAACAATTTATGAAAAGATATGAGGTAGAAATAGCCCAGGTTTTGGGAAGCTTAGGGACCTCACTTGACAGAGGCACGGATAATCTAGAAATACACCCAGAACAACCCTCCTCTTCAAAACCAGTTGAAGATTTTCCTGATATTGAAATGTCTTTTCCTGAGGACAGAGAATAGGAAGAACCCCATTTTGAAACAAGAAACCCTCTTGGATAGATAGAACAATTGGAAGGAACAGAGGGACAACCATCTACTAACCAGAATGAAGAAGGCCTTGAGACCTCCCATAAACAGAAATCATCCAAAATCCATAAGAAAATTAGAAATTTAAAAAAGGAAAATAAACTATTGAAGAAAAAGGCTAAGAAGGATGAAGTATTAAAGAAAAAGGTAGTTAAACTCAAGGAAATTATTAAGGAATTGAGGAAACAATTAGAACAGACAGATAAATCCCACAGAAGAAAGAAGAACAAAAGGGCCAGAGTACAAGGAAGAAACCCTCTTCCTAAAGAAGCGGTCAGTACAAATTCTGTGGGGATACAGACAGACCCTGAAAAAATAGTAGTAGAAGAAAAAGTAATCCAGAATGAGGAAGCACATCCTCTAGAGACATAGGAGAATATGATAGCTACAAAAGAAATTGATGCTAAGGTGCAAACAGCTCAACTCCTTGAGCATAATGCTACCATCAGGGGATTGGAGGAGGAATTGATGTAGTCTCAACAAACCCTGGTTCAAAACAGGAGTGCGACTATGGCATAACACCAAGCACTCTAATCTCGGAAACAGAGTATTATTGTGGATAGGTTGGAAGCAGAACTTACACAAGTCTAGCAAGAATTAACTCAATCCAGGGAAGAGATGAGAGCTATGGAAGAATACCAAGCACCTCAATATCAAGCACAATGTGTCACCATCGATAGACTAAAAGAAGAACTTACACAAGCCCAACAAGCATTGACCCAACACAAACATGGAATGGTAACTAGGACTGAATATCAAAGGATTGTTAAAGAATTGAAGGACATGACAACAATAGAGGGTGAGACCTATGTTGCTCTCACCAGAGCCCAAGAGAAGATCAAAAAGGTGCAAACCCAATTAGAAAAAGCTTTGGAGCAAATCAAGGAAATCTGTGATGTCTACTCTGATGTTATTAATTGCAGAGCTCATGCCACCAACTACATGTTATTCTTGTTGGAACGATATTTGTTATTGAGAGTGAAGGCCATCAGAGTGGAAAAATCTATTTCTTTTTCCACTGTACCTGAGTTTATTTCATGTTTCAGAGAGCAGGATGAAAAGGTGAAATACTTTTTGTGTGAATTATACTTTCATAATTTCATTCTGGAAGTCGACAGGGAAGATAACCCTATCCCATTCATAGGTGATATACAGTTTCAAGCATTTATTTCATTCACTCAGAATCAATTCAGATGGGGTAAAGCTCATAAAACCTTCCTAAAAAGGGAAGTTGGGTTGGATCTCTGGGGTATGGGGGAACCTCCAAAGTCCTTTCCAGCCATTATGCGACATAAAACTTTTATGAAAAGGAAAGGGGTCGTAGACTCCTTGGCCCCCATCCATCTACAGATCATACGTTCAGGTATCACTCACTTTAGGGAGCTTAAGGAGGAAGCTCTTGCTACTTCTAAACTGAGATGGGATGCATCCTCCAGTGAAGTAAAGAGTAGGGAGCACTTTGGGTATAGAAATTTCTTTGCAGCTACATTCATAATAAAGAGGTATTCTAGATTGCTCCAAGAGGAAGGACCTGCTTGGATTGGGTGCAGATATAATCCCCCTATCATCTGGTTCCCTCCATAAAGTTACCAAAAAGATTATCAAATTAACAAGAAAAGGGAGGATGCTTCTTTTGGAGAACTCAAAATAAGCAATGGGTTTAGAAGGCCTAGTGAACCCACCTTTCCATCTTATAGCATTACTGCTTTACATGTAAATTCTTAGCTTGCATGAGGACATGCAAGAAGGTAAGCTGGGGGGTATGTTAGGTTATGAAAAAGGTATAAATATCTTCCTTTTTCCCACAGTTCATGATATTATTTTGATTGACTTTTCAATTATTTAGAAGAAAATAGAATAGAAAATAAATAATATACCCTCTAGCGTTGATTGTTGGAGATTAGATTACATAGATTCTAAATATGATTGGAATTGTCTAGTTTTATTGCAGGATTGGTTAAATATTATCGAACCCAAGATAGCAAGGGGAATCTTGAAGATGCACAAGCTATTGGAGGTTGAAGACTTTATGGAGCAAAGCAGTTTTAAAGATAATTGAGTTACTCATTGTAATAGTAAAGCAATCTTGAGGATCTCTCGATCCTTAGGATAGCTTAATTTACCCAGATTATTGTAACATATAAGGGGTAAAATAGATCTTGAAGAAAGGAGAGATTTTTGCACTCAAGAATAGAGAATATAGAATTGCTCTATGTTGGCAGTTTTTGTAGAAATGTTGTACCAGCTATGAAATCAATAGAAGTCTCGAGCAGTTTTTCCATTTTTATATACTGAGTTTCAAATAACAGTGCTTCTAAGGACTGAGGGCCCATTCTGAGGGAGCTACTGTTCGATCTGTAATTGTATCAACTCAAATTTTGTCTTGTGATTCAATTCTCTTTTATAGTAGTTAACAAACGCATAAGTGTGTTGATGGTTTCATGTAAATTGCAAGAAATAGATATTCCCTGAAGTATTGAATGATTGTTGTTCCAATTCCCATTACTAAGATTCGATGCGTGAAGGTTCCTCATAAGTTCACATCTGTTGTTCCTTTTCATAAGTTTACATTTGTTGTTCCCTTCATAAGTTTAGAATTGTTGTTCATTTCATTAGTTTACATTTGTTGTTCCTTTCCGCTAGAATATAGTTGTTGTTCCTTTCAATAGAAATATGATTACCGTCTCTTTTCAGTTATATTACAGTCTCTGTTCCTTTCCATAAATGGAGTAATTTGGCTTTTTCTTTTCAGCAATTTTGATTCATAATGATAGCAATTCCTACAAGTGTTTATCTAGATTCAATTACTGCTTTTAGAATGAATTCAATAGATTAGCTAGTTCCTTTCCTTTTGCATAGCTTTATATTTCAATCCCTAGAATCTTTAATGAATGTTTGAGGAACTGGATTGTTGACAAACTCAGATCTGCCTTTGCTACACGATTTTAACCTCTATAATCTATCTGCATAGACTTTGCCAATATTCTTTGAGATAAAAGACGAATCCTCGGGTTGATAAATTAATGTTAAACTAAGGTTGTTTTTAGAGATCTTTAGAGCCCAACAGTTACTGTGTGTGGCCCCTTTGCGGCTCAGGGGGCTAAGGGGGAAGAATATTACCCCTAGCATTGGTTGGGAGGTACCGGTGAAGTCTCATCGGTCAACAAGTGGGAGCTGCACAGAGCGTGCAGGACAACAACTCAGAGCGGGCGACTTGGGCTATGATATGCTTCCTTTAATTCTGCATGGTAGGTTATTAGTATACTTTACGCTTGTAGTTCTGTATGTTTAAATGGGGTAAAGAAAATGATTGACTTAGCATTTTAATTGATGACTGAATTTCCCTTCCAAGCCTTGAGCTCATTGTTGATTGATTCCCTTGGACTTTGATCCCTGCATGTCTTGACCGTCCAATGGTTTATTGATTTGTGATGATTTGTGGTTTATTTTTTTTTCCTTCGTCCCCAACTCCTTAGTCCATGCCTGAGCAGTTGGCTAGGAGCCAGATCTATGTTCGTCACTTCAATGTTAATAGACCTATGGATCCAAATGCCCTATTTTTCTATGCATGGATGATGAGCGAAGGATGTTCTTACTGATCGTCTAACCATGTTGATTGTTCCTGGTTGAGTGATTGCATTGTGCCCTCTTGCGACTGATATGACCTCCGTGTTGTTGGTGTGATCTTTGCGTTTTTCTAATAAATCGAATTCTGTGTTTTCTTGGAATGGCCATCTCTGCAATTGTTGGGATGATTTTATCTTCGTTTTCAACCCACTTAAACCTTGGTGTGTTTCTCATTTTAGTCAACGATTGTTTGTGTGTTCAATCCCTTCTTAGTGATTTTTGTACAATTACTCCTCTGCTTACTTTTTAGATAAGGGCGGTGTGTAACTTGTAATCGGATGATTTAGTTGATCTGGTGTCAAATGTTTGTTTCAATTTTATTCTAAAAATCATTGTTAGATTGTACCCTTCGAGCACTGGAAGGCCCATGTCTGAAAATGGAACATTCCCCTGAGTTTGTGCCTTGGTCTACAATTTTTTTTCTTAGCGATACTACCTGGAGGACGAATGCATTCCTACGTTGATTTTTGTTTTGGTTGCCTGAGATTTGGCCTTTAAAACATGATGCAAGAGCATAGATTAAATTTTGAAGCTTATCATTGGTCGTTACAAGTCAAGTCAATTCTTACTCAAGAGAGCAGGTTCTCGTAATTCTGTTTTATTGAATTTGGAAAAGGTTGAATAAATTTGTTAAGCATCTCGAATCCTAACTCTGTAACAGCTGCTAGAACTAATAAGGATTATAGCATGAAGAATGGGATATAGATTAACTAGATGAATTGATCCAAATTTAGTGGATCTGAGAAAACTAAATTCTGCGTGAAGAAACCCTTATGTCCAATTGTTTACTGTGCTTAATCAAGTGAAGGATTTTGTTTCGAACTGCCCAGAAATGATATAAATTGCATCTTCAGCAGGCATTTATGAATTTCGTAAGTGGTTGTGGCTTCTATTGTAGTTTCAGTAAAATCGCATTTAGTTCTTGATTAGATAGTTTTAGTTTCATTAAAATCACATTTAGTTTGATTCTATTGTAGTTTTAGTAAAATCGCATTTAGTTATTGATTATACAATTTTAGTTTCATTAAAATCGCATTTAATGCTCACAGAGAGAGAGAAGGTCAAGAGACACAGGGAATAGGGAGAAACTTACCAGATATATAAAACCTCTCTAATCTTTATGAAGAAGCATGGCTGCAGAATTTGTTTACTGTGAGTTAATAGAAGGGGGGATTCACATTTTAGTCTCAAAAAATTGACAAATTCACGATTCTGGGATGCATTAGATTTCAGTAAGTTCACTCATGTTTTCTGCATTCACCTTTTGGATTTCTACTGGAATCGTGAAGAATTTAGTTCAACTCTATACAAATCTGTCACACACAGAAAAGTGTAAACCGTGTACAAGTTAGAAATATTGTAATCCAGTTCCATGACACTGTGATTTGCCTTTACAATAAGACTGCGATTTTGCGTTTTTAGACAGCTATTACTAGGTTTGACAACGCATCCACCTAGCCAAGTTTTGATAGCGCGATGGCAGCAATTTGTTAATGACTGTAAATTTTTGTTCGGGACAGAAATTCAGTAAAGACAACATAGAATTATCTTTTACCTTGATCGCGTTTGATTCTTGTCAGACCACGCCCTCACCTTACTGTCAGCAGACCATGCCTTGATTTTCAGCAGAGGCGTATTTAATGAAAGGATAATTATGTTATGGTCAAACTTGTTTTTACTCAACTACATGTTGTGTATTAGACAATTGGTAAAATCCTACTATTGTTTTTGGCTAGATAGTTTTTCGTAAGGTAGTTCGTTAATAGCACTTTAATAATAAGCACTTTGCATGATAACTAGAATGTCCCTTTTTATTTATATTGGTATTGCTAAGAATAGATGGTGTTAATGGTAGATTGAATTGTAAATGTTGTCTAATTTGTCATTTAGTCTTGCTAAT
>SNQJ01S0235712.1:0-13875 GCA_010110895.2 Picea sitchensis
TTGTCATTAAACATATTTCTAGAAGTGCTAACAAAGTTGCAAATGCTTTGAGTAGGAGGAGTTTGATTATACATGAATTCCAAGTGAAGACCTTAGGGTTTGAACACCTTAAGGAGATGTACCAAGAAGATCCAAATTTTAAGGAGGCTTATGAGGCATGTGAGAACCCTTTGTTGGGGGACAGAAGCCCATGGACAAAATATTTGATCTAGGATGGACTATTCTTCAAGGGAATCCAACTGTGCATACCAAGATGCTCTATGAGAGACAACCTACTGAAAGAGAAACACAGTGGAGGTTTGGATGGACATTTTGGTCATGATAAAACCTATGCACAACTAAGTTATTCATACTACTGGCCAAGTATGAGGACCAAGGTAAAGGAATTTGTGAACAAATGCAACATTTTCTAGTATGCGAAAGGGAGACAACATAACACTGGTTTGTATCAGCCATTTCCTATTCCAGAAAGGCATTGGGATGCAATTAATATGGATTTTGTATTGGGATTACCTAGAACCTAGAAGGGAAGTGATTCCATATTTGTTGTGGTAGACAGATTTTCAAAGATGGCACATTTCATACCTTGTCAAAAAAAAAGTGATGCTACACACATATCAAATTTGTTTTTCAGGGAAGTTGTGAGACTACATGGATTGCCCTGAAGCATAGTCTTAGACATAGACACACAGTTTGTAGGACATTTTTGGATAACTCTATGGAAGAGGATGGGGAAAAATTTGTCCTTAAATTCAACATATCACCCTCAAATAGATGAGCATACTAAAGTGGTGAACAAAAGTTTGGGAAATTTATTAAGGAGTTTAGTCACTGAGCATGGCCATTAGTGGGATCAGATTTTGGCACAGGCAGAATTTGCATTTAACAATTCGATAAACATGAGCATTGGGAAATGTCCATTCAAGATGGTGTATGGAATATAACTGAGAGGGATTACATAATTGAGATATTTGAAGCAATATGAATTCAGAAGTGCTGGAGCAAAATCTTTTGCTATAGAGATGCAGAGACTTCATGATCGAGTAAAAGAGAAGCTACAAGACAACAACCAAAAATATAAGAACATAGTTGATCAAAAAAGGAGAGAAGTTCAACTTGATGTTGGAGATGAAGTTTTAGCACATTTGAGGAAGGAAAGGTTTCCAAGGGGAACATATAACAAGTTGAAGATGAAGAAGATAGGACCATGCAAGATCCTCAGGAAATTTGTAGCAAATGCTTATGAGATTGAGTTACCAAACAATGTTGGAATATCACCGATATTCAATGTTGCAGACATGTATCCTTACATGAGAGATGATGCAGGAGAACTAGGTGACCAGAAGGAGATTTAGTGGGAAAGATATATTCCCACAACATAGAAACCTTAGATGGAGAAAATTTTAGATCAAAGAGTTGGAAAGAAGACCCGGAGGAAGATGTATCCTGAATATTTCGTGAAGTGGAAATATCACCCAGTGGAATATTCGAGTTGGGTCACTAAACCTAACATTTTGAAACATGGAAAAACAATGCAAGAGCTCATGGATGGGAGTCCATGAATATTTTAGCCAAAGGAGTATGATGCAAGAGCATCAGCATCAAAGCAAGAGATGCAGAGAGAGGAAGCATAATTCGACACCTCAACGCGCAAATATTTCAAATCAACATTAAACAAAGGCAGGAGTGTGTTGTTGAGATATTTGGGAAATATCGTTTTTTTAAAGACCTTGTTTGTAAATTTAGGTCACCGCATGAGAATGGCAAGATGTTGTAAAGTCTTACACGACTATAAGGTGTTACAAATATGGATTTTCAACTCTTATTTGCTAATAACTCACATTTATTGTAATAGGACTAAATAGGTAACCGCTAAAACAACGATGGGATAGAATTTAGATAGGATGGAGAAGAGCGCGAGAAGCCACTCCTTAGATAGATTATTATGTATTGTGTTGAGTATTCTAGAAGCAGAGGAGTAAAAAGTGTTAGATGTATCAGTTAGACATAGAGATTCAGAAGACAGTGAAGAATTGTGTTACTTATGTAAATACTTAATGAATGAATAAAACAGACGAAGATTGATTCAAATTCTTGGATGATGTTCATTTCAATGTGTATTTGAATGAATGATATGTTCTCTATGTGTTTATTTCATTATGCTTATGTATGTTGTTCATAGTAGAAGTATATGAACGTGTGAAGCATTATATAAATTTCAACTGTTTCTCTTCTGAGATCTTGGATGCAAGGAGTGCATATTGTCCACAAGGAGTGCGCTGACAAGGTCTAGTTTTGACTTAGAGAAGCTCAAGAGGGATAAAGGGAAACTTAGATCGAGTGTTGCAAGGAGTGCATCGGGTCAAGATTCGACTAAGTGTCAAGAGATCAAGACTCTGAAGTGCAAGGAGTGCATGGTAAGATTTATTTTGAAGAAATCTCTAAGTCTGAACTTTGTCGAAGATTCCATGATCGCAAGGAGTGCGTTGGAGGCCGAAATCCTCAGAGGAATCAAACTCAGAAGAAGTAACAACAACAATTCTTTAATATGGAAGAGCCCTTTGAGATTCTCCAAATCAACAGTTGAGATCCCTTCATAAGAAGGCGGGGTCACTGACAACTATTAGATATCGAGAAGGTGCGAGGAGGTTAAACCCTGAAGTCCTTCAGACTTCACATAATTGATGTGTTTCATTTGTGATGGAGACAAAGCTCCCAAAGCTACGAAGCCGAAGTCCATCTGGACCATAGATCCAGAGGAGGGTACGTGGCAATGTATCGTTTAATTTGGAGAAGGAGCTATCCGGGAGAAAGTGGTAGCACAACATTAGAAACTATCGAAGTCCTGTAGAGGTGAAATGAATCATAGTCGTCGATATCGAGGGGATACGTGGTAGCCGATCCGAGAGTTCATGGGAAAGAACTTTAGATTATTTGCATGGAGAAATTTGCAAAATTCGCAAAGTCGCGAAGGGAGAAGTAGATCTGGACCGTTAATCCAGAAGAACACGTGACAGGGATCCATGTGTTTCGAAGAAAATCATTTCAGAGGAGAATAGGTGAGGTGAAGCCAAAATCACTGAAGTGCGAAGTAGCGAAGTATACAGGAGCCATCGATTTGAAGAGGACACGCATCATCAGATCATGGACTTCGAGGGAGAGAAAGACAGAGCCGTTGACAGAGAGTCAGTTGGAGCCCTGAAGTATATCCCATTCATAGGCTGTTGGGAGAATGTGGATCGTATATCTAGTTCAAGGAGTGTGTTCGCTAGTTCATAGTTACAAAAAGGATGAAAATGACGCTGATGGAAAAATAAAGGTGCATGCTCAGTGGTGTCGGGTTAGGGCAAGAATTTTGTGCAGAGGCAGTGGGTACTCATGTTTCCTGGTCAATCGATCACCCTCATTATCATTGGATGACATGACTCCACATGAGGTATGGACTGGTAAGAAACCCTCTCTCACACATCTAAAGGTATTTGGTTGTGAGGCCTATGTTCATGTTCCAAAGGAAACCATGAGTAAGCTAGATAAGAAGGTTGAAAAGTGTATCTTTATTGGGTATAAAAATGGTCTCAAAGGTTATAAGATTTGGAACCCAAAAACTAAGAAGGTTGTGTATATCCGAGATGTGGTATTTAGAGAAATGAAATATGTTGTCAAACAAGAAGTCCTACAAAGTAAGGAAGAACCAAACAAAATAGAGTTTGAGTGAAAGGATGATGAATCCGACTCTACAGAAGAACATGAATCAAAAGAAGAAGATCTTCATACTCCGGTATTGAGGACATCAACTCGAGAAACAAGGCTGCCGGAAAGGTATACTCCACCTGATTTTTGTTCAAATTTTGCTTTGTCTATTGCTGATGACAATCCTAGAACCGTTAGGGAGGTAGTGGATTCAAAGGATGGAAAACTCTGGAAAAAGGCCATGGTTGAAGAAATGGTAGCTTTAGATAAGAATGAGGCTTGGGATCTAGTGAAGTTGTCAACTGGAAGAAATCACATTGATAGAAAATGGGTATTTAAAAAGAAGTTGAATGCATAAAGAAAAGTGGAGAAATACAAGGCTCAATTAGTAGCAAAGGGTTATTCCCAAGTTGAGGGAATTGATTTTTGTGAGATTTTTCTTTTGTTTCCAAGTTAACCTCTATTATATTTCTATTATCTATTGCTTCTACATTTGACTTTGAAGTAGAACAGATGGATGTGAAGACAACATTCCTACATGGGGATATGGAAGAAGAAATATACATGAAGAAACCATAAGGCTTTGTTGTGAAGAGAAAGAAGGAGCTGGTATGTAAGTTGAAAAAGTATCTGTATGGTTTAAAACAATCACCAAGGATGTGGTATCAAAATTTTTATACTTATATGTTGGAATTTGGCTTCAGAAGAAGCAAAGAGGATCACTATGTGTATTTCAAATTAATTGGTGATCATTTGATTTATTTGTTCTTATATGAGGATGACATGTTGCTGATAGGAAACAATAAGGAGATTATCCAGGATGTGAAAGCTCAGTTTTCCTCTAAATTTGAAATGAAGGATATTGGTGTTGCAAATTTCATTTTGGGCATGGAAATTAAAAGATATCGGGGAAATATGAAACTCTGGTTAAATCAGAGAAAAAATGTCGAGACTGTATTGCAGAGGTTTAATATGTAAGAATGTAAATTGGCTAGGGTTCCTATTCATGTAGGTGTAAAGTTATTTGTGGATCAGTTTCCCAAGACACGGGAAGAGGAGGAGGACATGTCTCATGTTCCATATGTGAGTGCGGTTGGAAGTTTGATGTATGCAATGGTTTGTACTTGACCAAACATTGCACATGTAGTGGGAGTTTTAAGTAGGTATATGTCAAAACCAAGGAAGGAGCATTAGATAACAATAAAGAGATTTTTCAGGTATTTACGTGGAATTACTAGTTATGGATTGTGCTACCAAGGAAAACCAAGTTTTGACAGAGTGTTGGACATACATGGATTTGTGGATGCAGACTGGGTTGGAGATTTGGATTGTGGAATATCTACAAGTGGGTATGTGTTTAACCTGTTTGGAGGAGAAATTGGTTGGATGAGAAAAATATAGTCTATAGTGGCATTATCAAGTACACAAGCTGAATACATGGAAACCACACATGCAAGCAAGGAAGTATTATGGTTACAAAGATTGTGTTCGTGTATTAGGTTGGTACAACAAGCTGTAAGGATAGATTGTGACAGTCAAACTGTAATTTTTCTGGCAAAGAACCCAACTTATCATTCAAAGACAAAGCATATTGATGTTCAATATAACTTTGTGAGAGACATGGTTGAAGAAAATAAGGTGTTGTTGATGAAGGTGGACACTTTGAAGATTGTTGCAGATTCATTAACAAAATCTGTGAGCACTTAGAAGTTCTCTTGGTGTAGAGGATCTATGGGTATTGTTTTGCCCTAGATTGTTGACTATGTAACCTTGTAACCCCCTGTATGCAAATAAAACAACAAGTGGGAGAATATGTAACCTTGTAACCCCCCGTGTTATATTCTTTTCATAGTTAGAACTAGTTTTTTGCATCCGTTTTTGGGCGGTTTTTCGGCACATGGTTTTCGTCGATGGTTTTCTAAATATGGTTAAGGAATTAGGGTTGTTGACTAACCCAAGTTATTGGATTACAGTTTAGGGTGCTACGAGATCTTATATGTATATTTTATTGTAAACAATGCATGAGATGAATGAATATAGAATATGTTGGTTTTCCCAGTTTGGGTTTCCAGGGTTAAAATCTCTGTGTAATATGTGTATTTTCCATTATATCTTTTCTGTTTTTTTATTGAAAACCTGTTTGCATTAAATAATTGTACAAGGTTAAATTTACACTATCTAAGGTGATAGTGGATAGGTACTCCCATAGTTGTCTCACCTTTGTGACTTGGGTTTGGATTTTCCCAAGCTACAATATGTGAGATAACATTTTGCCATCATTGTTGGGGAGGATTTTGAATCCTCTTTCGAGCCCTAATGACACTTTGGAAGGATTTGATCCCAAATCCCTTACCCATAGCTTTTCTAGAGACTCCACTTTAGAGAAGTTCCCTTTAATTTTTTGATGAGCCTTTCATAAAGCTCATCTGGCGACTCCACCATCCCAAAACCCACCAAATTTTCCCCTGGGTAGATTCAAACCTTCTAAGGTTTACTAAAGAAGGATTCCTTATGACTCCCCTATTGTCAAGACCTTGTTCCAAGGTTGCCTTCCCCTCAACACAATGTCTCACACTTGGACTTGTAACATTTTCAAACCATTGAAATTATTTGCTATAGATGGGTATCCCCATACCATGCCTAAGGAAACTCATAAGTGGTTTCCAAAATTCGTTGGAAACAATGTGGTTACACTAGAAGACCACCTATATGTAGTAGGTGTGGAATTATTGAATGAAGGAGTGGAACATGAAGATGTTGCGATGAGGTTATTATCCATGTCTTTCATTGAATATTCCCAGAGGTGGTTCAAAGGACTACCCAATGATCATTTGGTATCCTATGATGATTTTGCTAAGTTGCTAAAATTAGATGGTCAACGAAGAAGGGAAGTGGAATGCTATTAGCACATTTCAATGAAATCAAGGAAAAGAAAAATGAAACAATGAAATAATTTGATACTAGATTTGATATATTGTATGATCAGATCATGGCTGAGCTATGCCCACCAACAACAGTTGTTCGTGTCCTCTACATGAATGATTTCGAAGGATAGATTGATTTTTTCCTCAAGGATAAAGTGTCTGACACTTTGTAAAAGGCCAAGGAATATAGTACACAGATTAAGGAAAACCTTCTCAACTCAAAGATTGTATTGAGTATTGTAGAAGCCAATGTTGCACCATTTACAATCACTTTCTTGGCTCAAAAAGTTGATCAGATGAATACTCAAGTTGTCCAGAGCCAAAATCAAATTATGAGCAGGTTGACAACATTAAAAAGAAATTAGTTTGCTCCAAGACCTTAGGTTTTTAGACAACCAAACACAGGTTGGAAGACAAGGCCTCAACAGGAGGCAAAGTCTCCTGACACTTTGAATCCAGTTGGAATGATTAATACAAAAGAAATTCCATGGTGTTTTCCTTGTAATGAAGCACACTCAGAAGATTATTTTCCAAGACGATCATATGAAGGAGTTTCTTTGAACCAAATGAAATTCATTGAAACCATCTTTGCTTTCCAAGACGATGAGTATGCGGATATTACACAAGAAAAACTTGAGGAAGTCAGGAAGAGGGATGCTAGGAAGGGGTGGCTTAGAGTCTTGAATCAACTAGATGAGAATTCAAAGAATGAGTTGAGAAATAAAGAATTTTTGACATATGCAAGAAGAAACAAAGTTCTAGTTCCTTCACCACTAGCTCTAGTTTCTCCACTGCAAGAGAAAGAAGCTCCACCTCAGTCAACAAAGGAAGTGCCTCCACCTCCTCCACCACCGATGCATGACTTACTCTGAACACCTACACCATCAAATGAAGAGATTCAACTAAACATAGATGTGTTATCCATGATTGGAAAGATGAATATGTTAGTGCCTATAGTTGATATGT
Organism: Picea sitchensis; assembly: GCA_010110895.2. NCBI lineage: Eukaryota > Viridiplantae > Streptophyta > Pinopsida > Pinales > Pinaceae > Picea > Picea sitchensis. The sequence continues at coordinate 7,581 of SNQJ01S0235712.1, forward strand.
GCAAAATCCCATCTGTTAGAAGAGAAGTTTTAAGAGCACTGAAGTTACCAGCTGAAGTGGAAGATCCTCATGTGATCCAGAACACCACATATCATGGATATAAAAGGGACAATAACCCTCCTTTATATATTTATTTAGGTGTAAATGGTCTCCGTTTGAATAGTTGTAAGTTGGATTCATGAGCTTCAACAAATGTGATGCCCTTGAAATTCATGAAATAGTTTGGTTTGAGGAGAACCCACCCTTATGGAAATGTTTGCAGCATTCATTCAAAAAAGGTGAATGTGTATGGTCTCATAGAAGATGTGGAGGTTTACTTGCATGATTTTTGTCATATCATCCTCATTATGAACATAATAATGATTGATATTCTGGATGCCTGGGGCATGCTTTTATCAAGAAGTTGGGCAACCACCCTTGGCGGTTTTCTCATAATGGATTTGACTCGTGCACATATCCCCATGGGTGATGGTATCTTTGATATTCTATATAATTGGTAGGTTGTCAAGAAGCATGTGATGGATCCAAACAACTCTGATTATCATAGTGAGTGTGAGTTCGATGTGCCCAGACAAATTATTAAATATGATCTTTGGGATTTTCCTTTTACACAAGAAGATTGCATAGATACACTAATTTAGAGGACATATGAATACAAGGAAAACATGGAAAAGTTCCAAGGAAAATATCTAGGATCCATCAAGATACTCAAGAAAGATGAAGCTAAGAAAAATGTTCAAATAGAGAAGACTATAAAGGACATGGTCAAGGCACAAACACCAAAATAACCTTACAGTGAAGATTTACCTTATGTGGATTTTGATGAAGGAAGCCTTGCACTCATGTGGGAAAAGAGGAAGGGCAAGCCCAAGTATAATGAAAATAATGATATTTTATAGATTGGCCCTTACATCATCAAGAAGAAGTCTGAAAAGGGAACATATTACTTGTCAACCATGGATGGGAGGAAGATTCCATTACCAGTTGATAGGTCACTTCTCCGACCCTACATCAAATGAACTTGACTTCTTGAGGGACTTGGGACTTAGGTAAGTAGGTAGGTCATTTAATTTCACTTGAATTTGCATTTGATCGAGCATGGTAGTTTACTTGCATATACTTATTTACATATCTCATTTTTCATTTTTCTCTACTTGCATTATTGCATAGTTGTGTCACATCATTTGATTTCGTTATATCACATGTTAGTTAGAAATTTTTGAAAAATGAAAAATTTTCTTTTAAATATTAGTTGAAATTTTGATTTTTGATCATATGGACAAAGGGTGAGTGAGCCACCCTCAATATCTGACATTTTTTTTGTCTTAGTGTGTGTAGGCACAATTCTTAATAGGATATGCTAAGGTTCGCAGACACTCTATGACGAGTACATGTCCCCAAGTAGGATCCATATGTTATCCCCCGTTCCTAGGGATAACTAAGTATATGGTGTCTCGAGGCCTTCAGGTTGCATACATAGAGTACCGAAAAATGGATTGACTGACATTGTCCACTCACAGATACAGAGCCCCGCATCACTGCCATTCTTCTCCATTTGTCATGATGGAAGTCACCAAACCAACTTGCTTTCGGAAGACAATATATCTTGCTCCATGAGGTGACAAGTCAAGTGTCATGGTAAGTGTCACCTTAGTACTTGAGGAATTTGAATATGTTGCATTAAAGCTTCTCTTGATTATGGAACATCTGCTTGGAAAATATGCTTTTTTTCCTATTTCAACTTGATGAGTGTCATGATTTCCTAGTAAGTTGGCACACTTAGGGAAAGTGTTACAATATGGCGTCTCCTCTAAGGGTTATCGTAGCATTATGTCTCATACTTTCCACTTTCCATTACTTCTTCCCCTATGTTTCCCCATCTTTCATGTTTTTCGGGCTTCTTGACCTATGAAGGGCATGTACCTCTTTTCATGGGAAGAAAGGGTCACTAGGATAAGAGGTGCCCTAGAAAAACATCATGCAATAGAAGCTCGCCTTGGATCCCGAGAGCAATGAAACACTTCTCAAAAAATGAGGGACCCATAAAATAATTAATTAATTAATCAATCATGCAAACAAAGGTAGAGTGTTTGTGGGCTATGCATTTCCTTTTTAGTGCCCCTTATTGTCTTCAACTTGGAAAGGCATGGATTCCAAGGTAGAACGTATGTGGGCTATGAATTTCGATTTTAGTTCCCCTTATTGTCTTCAACTTGGAAACACATGAAAAATAAATGGCTAATAAAGGGCTTGGAAAAAATATGCTTCAAAAAACAAAAAGAGGAAAAGGATGTGGCTATCACTCAACAAAGGCACCTATAAATGAGACAATACGAGCCCTTGTATGTCATGAAACCCCATACATAGAACTCTAACCCCATCCACCTAACATTCACTACATAACCTAGAAAGGATTCTCCTTGGGAACATTCCCTACTTGAGGAATTGGTTCACCCAACAGGACATTATGACACCCCTCCCATATCTAAATTTGGCAAATTGTATAGGGTCTTTGAGCACTTGTTTAATTTGAAAAGGTAGATTTGATGCACATGTTTAGATGGATCTTGTATTAAATGTGATTTACTTGGCATGATACATACAACTTGGGACCCTTGGAGGGCGAATTTACTTGTCTTTACAGGACCTTGATTGATGGACATTTACAGAGGAACAGACCTTGCTTGGGCATTCATTGGGGCATGAATCCCAGATAGTGAATGCCACACCCTACCTATTGGGACAACTCAGAGGAGGTATTTTTCCTTTGGAGGCATTTGATTTTCCATTGGAGATGACTAACTATCCTTTCTAGCCCCAATGTTTGCCTTTGGAGGTCACACTCTTCACTTTTGTGGGATACCATCATCACTTGAAGGCTAGGGTTTGGTGGTGCAAGGTGCTTTGATGGTGATGGGGCCTGGTTTGATGGAGAGAGAGAGACACTTGGGAAATTCACGAACACTTGGTGGCATGACTTTTGGCCTTTGGAGGCCCAACAACCTTCATCAAAGACTCAATGTCTCTCCTAGAGGCTCTACATCACCCTTTAGGGCATGATATCACACTTAAAAGGGGAATTTCTTTATGAAAATTTGAATTTTAAGTTGTAAAGTTCAAAAAGAGGAGGTTGACCTCCCTAATTTGATGTTTACATTTTGAATTGTGGAAAAAATGGTTTTAGGTGACCTCCTATAAAAAGAGGTCACCCCTTTGTCATTTAGAAACATATCACACTTGAGAATTACGTATTTGTTGGCTGAAACTTTCTCCCTACTTTGGCAATTCACACTTTCTCTCTCTTATGCTTTGTGGGTGCTACTACTTTTCTATTGGAGGAATAAGCTAGGCACTATCTTGCGGTGGAGAAACTAGAGCTCGAAGAAATTATCAATCATAAGAGAATATCTATAAGCAAGTCTTAAAAGATTACAAAGGAGGTGTTGATGGAGCATGTATCTATGCCTTCAAAGGAAATCAATTTAATTAACTCATGTGTAAACACATTTAAGAATGGATTGGGGCCCATGCCAAAATATTTAGTGACCTTTCAGGTGGCATATGAATAGCTCAAATATAGGCACCTAATAGAAATATCCTCTCAATATGAAGTGTGAAGAGTCTACATGGAAAATAAAGCACATAATGTAACTCCCAATTGATGACAAAGTGATATTTTTAAATATAAAATGTTTTGGAAAATAAAGAAAGGGGATGTGAAAAGACAAAACTACCCAGAGGTAATTATTTTGTAAAGAGTTATAAAAGAAATGTAGAGACTAAAGAATTGGGATTTGGGCTTGTACAACTTTTGTAATTTTTTTTAATAGAGTCCGAGTGAGAATCCTTAGTGGCCAACTTTTGGGGGGAGATTTGGCTCTAGTGTGATGAATGAATGTATGACTATTCATGTGTTTTCTGATATACTAGAATTGTTGTAACATTATGATTTATGTTATAGACTACTCTTGTATTGGAAATTCATATTCTTATTCTATTATTTTGAGATGTTTGTTGTTTTCTATGTGAGTTTAAGAATATAAACAAGAATATGGTTATAGAATTTTCTTAACTTCATTATTGTTTATGCATATTTTTGTTGTTATTTCTTGAATATATATGTATTCATGAATATGTTATAGATATATGCTCGGTTCCATGTTTACTAATTTATATATTTTCTCCTATCTAGGATAGATAGAGTAGAACTGCACCCCCAAATTAATTAGAAGCATTCCAACATTCTCCATTCTCCATTTCTATTTTTACAACCAAAACCCAATAATGGTTACAAAACATGAAGTTGGATGGGTTCCCTATTCCAAATAGCATGGGGTCTAATTGGGAATTCACGTTGGGGAGAATCCATGCTATTGAGGAGGGAATTTTTCCCATGTCAACACTTGATAACACTAAAGCTCATGATGTTTTGAATGTTTATTTTCTTAAGAAATATGTACATGATCCTAACCATGTCATTGATTATGATGTGATCTAGGTGGAATTAGAGGGAGAGTTCCAAACAAAGACACTATGCATCCTTAACAAGAAAGTAACATTGATTTGAAAATGAGACATTAAATAGGTAAATGTGTAATGGAAGCACTTTGGTCTTAATGAGGAGGCCACATGGGAATTGGAGGATGCCATGAGGGAGGAATGCCCATTTTTTTTTGAGAGGCATCGAAGCTAGTACTAATTCAAATGGACGAGAATGTAATACCCCAATTTTGAACCCCAAGAATGCATTGGATTATATTATGCATAAATTCTATATGTGAGTTTATAATGACAAGAGTTAAGTCATGTGAGATTAAATAAATGAATTTGCTTGTAGATGGTGTAAATATGATAGTATGGATTCCTAGTGCAAAGCTCAATACCAAGGCCCAAAAAGTGAATGTCTAGGCATGTATGATGAAAATATACTTATATGGACCATTTTATAGGCTACGATGGTAAAATAAATCTATGTAAATATTAATGCTAAAACTAAAATATGATGGTCCAATATGGCTAAATTGAGCATGAGACGAGCTATTATTCCACTAGAGGGAAAGAGGAAAGGGATGTTGGGTATGTGTTATACTGTTTGCATGATTGTGGGTTACACTGTTAGGGGTTTTGAGGGTTGAGCACTTGAAAAAAAATTGGGGGTTTATTTGCCAAATTTTTGGGCGGTCTTTTGTCTTTGGTGGGGGTGGGTTTTCACCTTTGGCTGTTTAGTGGCACATGTAATTTCAACCCATGGTTTTCTAATTCTAGTTAAGAAATTAAGGTTTTAATCTAATCCAGGTCAATGGATTAGGGGTTTTTTGGATGCCGTGATATCCTATATATTGTATTGTAAACAATGAAGTTGGATAATGAATAGAATTATAGGTGAATCTCTAAAACAAGTTGTTAGTTTTGTTGGTTGGGTTTCCAAGGTAAATCTCTATGTATATGTGTGATTGCAATTGTTTTATTTTCTATGTTAAGAATATATGTGTTCATTGAATTATTGGAAAAGTTTTAAAACTTACATTTGGTATTAGAGCATTTATTGGCTTAAAAGAGATGCCTTTGTGGCTAAGGGTTTGGCTCAGGTCTATGATAAACCTTGTTATAGTGTGAGCTCTGCGGTATTGATTCAAGTAGTTTAAAAATATATATCGGAAAATTTAATGAGAAAAGTTTTGAGTTGTGTAAGCTCAAGATGGAATATATTTTTTTAGAGAAAGATCAATTAGTTGTTTTAGATTCAAGTAATAAACCTATGAGAATGTCAATAGAAGACTGGACAAAGTTGGATTGGAAGGTAAATAGCACAATCCAATTGTGTCTCTTGGATTTAATATTACTGAATGTGTCAAGGGAAGCTATAGATAAGAAATTATGGAATAAGTTAGGGGATTTGTATCCATATAATTCCTTGGTAAACAAACTTTTCCTACAGAAAAAGTTGTACAACCCGAGGATGAAATATGGGGACTCAATAACAAATAATTTGAATGCCTTCAATACTTTTGTAACTCACTAATTGCCTGTTGATATTAAGATTTTTTTATGAAGTGTATCGGTTTATTATTTTGTTTATAGGACTTGTGGGATAGTCTGGTTGTGGTCATATGCAGTAATGGAACTACTTTAAGTTTCAATGATGTGGTCTCATCCTTGTTGTCAGGGGAGATGAGGTGAAAAAACATGGAAAGCCAGAGCACATATGTATTATTTGTAAGAGGACACTCCCATGAAAGAAATAAAAATAAGTCCTCAAGTAGGAGATCTAAATATAGAGGAAGATATACATCTC
>SNQJ01S0235713.1:0-13875 GCA_010110895.2 Picea sitchensis
CCATCATACATGGGTAATTCGAATTTAACATCAAGTTTTAATAAAGGCATTTCATTCTTATGTTTATGAACATGTTTCTTTGCATTGGATTTAGAACTTGAACTTAAATAAGAAGGATAAGAATAATGTGAAGATGGAGGTGAAGGAGGAATTTGAGGAGGATCCTCTTCTTCTTCACTTTTTTCGTTTGAATATTCACCCAAAATGGGTATCTTTCATTCTAATTAATCCTCATACAAAACCTTCATCATCTCCGACATGGTGAAGAAAGTTTTTTGAAACTCTTTCTCATCCTGAGAAAGTCCCTCTTCCGATGCCATCCTCTCACTTTGAAAAGTTCTCTTTCTCAATCCAATCAATGGATTTTGTTCAACAAGGTTGCCTTCACCGCAAAGTAGCTTTTCCCTGGTTATCATGCAAAACTCAAATCCAAACGTCAACTAGCTCTCATACCACTTGATCTGAAAATATCTTTTACACGACAATGGTTGAGTTATTAATTCATGTGTTTATTAACCATTTAGGAAGCTGAATGAAAGAGGAAAAATGATGACAGACACATAAACATATACAGATCTGAAATAGATCATAAACAATAACAAACCACAAACACCAATGTGATAACAGAGTTCAGAAATCTCGCCTATGTCTTTGGGCCTTTGTCTCAGTGGGTGAGGCTTTATTATTTATGTTCGAATCTTTAAAAGTACATCACAACAGTGCCAAAAGGTTACAAAATTGATCTGATCATTTTCTACTAGATCTCTAGAACCCAACAAAAGAAACGACACTCAAATCGGATGACTGAAGCTCCCAGAAATGGCTAGCAAAGGTGCGCTCCTCAAAAGATTCCCTACATAAAAATGGCTTTGGCTTGTCAAATCTTCAGCATAAACCTGATCTAAATTTCCTCCCCATGTCTTCAAGAAGACCTGGTTTATATACATCTGAAGTTGGTAACCATCTCCCAACTCCCCCCCAAGATCTGGCCTAAAAATGGGCCATATATCCCCCCAAAAGGGCCAAACATCTCCAAAACTCCTTAAAAATCAATACAAAATCCATATAATAAAGTTGAAACCCACATTTTGCAAAATTATTGGGCGAATCCCTTTATCCACTGGACCATGGGCATATAGATGGTGGCCATGTGGCCTCGTGTTAGCTCCCTATGCATTGTCCCCTAACTGCTTTCTTTGGTCATATGTGATGTACCCACATGGCCTCGGGCTTGGCTCCATGCACCTTGTATAGATGATTCCTGAAATAGTAGCCCAGGGTTTTAGCCTTTGGTTGGCGGGCTAGCCCGAATGATCAGGGATAACACCCCTAACCTATGAACTAACACTTTAATTCAAGGTTCAGGTCATATGTGCCATCGGGGGAACCGTGAGCTAGGATCAATCGTAATCTGCACCAACAGTTTAGTACATAGGTCATATAACATGTTTCTATGTCACGCCAGGGGTTGGGGCTAGCCCCAACCCTTTCTCCACCCAAACGAACCAACACTCAAATTTAAAATAAAGCTATGTGCTATAGTTTATAAGCACCACCCATTGGTGGGCTGGATATACTGGCCCTGCCAAGTATTTCGCTCACGCCGAGGTCATTCGTTCAAACCTCATGGAGTCCAAACATTTTGCAAAAGCCTCAGCCAATGATTGGGTGCCACATGGCATCCCATGTCTGGGAAACATGGCACCTCACCACTTGCCCACATAATCTACCATGTGTCTGAAGATCATTCGACCAACTATCTTCCTAGGTGTCATCCATGTGTCATACAGATTGTACGGACCTGCCACGTCCTCCGTACGGAGATGCCACATGCCACTCCCTGATTGGTCCCCTATACCTGTTTGGCACATCATCCATCTGTACACCTAGTCAACCTACCACATCAGTTGTAGGGACCCTGCTACATCATCGCCAACTATGCCTTCCACGTCAACTATACAATCGTACGACCTTTATAGTTATCTACCATGTGGCACTGTACTAGCTGTATTGTCATCATTTTTTGCCTGTTTGGAGAAACAAACAAATCACCATATCTAGAGAATACGATGTCCTTTTGAGCCTGTTCAAGTTTTGTTGGGTTCGTATCGATGATACCTCCGCACACTTTCATTTTGAATCCATTCTGAGAGATTTTATTTTTAGGCCTTTCTGAGCCCCTTCAAGCTCCTAGATCTGATTCTGGATCAGTTTCTCTTAAATATTTTTCAGCAAATAATGAAAATTTCAAAACTAATCAAGTGTTTTCTTAATATCCTTTTTTAGGTTACAATATACCAAATTTAGTCTTAGTGGACTTTAACCACCACCACCATCATCACTAATAGAACTAGAAATAATAAACTAAACATTTATAGTTTGTGATATATATATACCTCCCAAAGATCTATAGATTTTATAGTTTAAAACTTTCTATAATCATAAGGACATGCTTATACTATTTTTTTTTAAATAGCAGGTCTTATGTGTATTTTATGCATGGAATTCTTTTTTTTCGTATATCCTAAATCAACATATCAATATTATGGATTTAAATGTTATGACATATCAACCTTAACACACATTCTAACTTTCTATTCTTAAAATGACCCAACACGATATACTATATAAGTCATGAAGGTATGTAGGAGTGATATAATTGAAAAAAAATTATAAGTCGTATACTATGTAACGACTCTCGTCATTATGACAACATGCGATGCATAACAAGTGCAATACATATTTTTTTATGCAGGAAGGTAACAACGAAAAACATTCAATCAACGCAACTCGACGACGAACACAATGCATGAAATCCAAGCAACATAAAAACATAACGACCTAGCATACTATCACATCATGCAACTAAAACCAACATACGACAATCAATCAAAAAAAAAAAAACACGACTACCTGCTCGTCCTACCCTGCAAGGTTAGGACCTCCAGGACACATAAGAAATGCTCAATCCTAAGTTCCCATCGATTTTGACCATTTAAGGTCTCAAGGATGGCGACTGTTCTAAGGAAGAAGAAGGTGTCTACATCCTGCCCATCACAAGAAAGAACACACTTACTAGGATAAAAGCAACATCAATCAATCCAAACACAACAACTTTAACGACACAAGTAGCTAGAACCTTTACAGTGAGCGAGAAACCAATCACATTAAAATGTTACAGAACCAAGTATAAACATCAATTACAATGAACAACCACGCCCACATAGAGAAGCACAAGACTCAATCCCAGGTTATCATATGTGCATGTCGCTAAAGAGCGTCTTGATCCTGTCATAAGGAATCATGTCACCATCCTGCGACAAGCACGATTGTAACTAAGGTGCAAACTTAAACATTCATGAATAGTTAAACTCAAGACACAATCACCAAATGCCAGGAACCCCAAACTTAATTGTCATATCTTATAATGAAATATATAATGAGAACAATCTATTCAATCAATGCTAACGACGCAAAAGGAAACAACATTCAATACAGGGTTAAATTTTTCAACAAAAACTCATAATTAAATAATTACAAATTCCAAGCAAGGATTCCACTAACAACATCAAGGATTCAATAAGTCCTTAATCAGTTCCATGTTGTGAAAACAAATAAAATTGCTCTAAAGCGATAATCATAGTATTGTGAATTAAAACAATTAAGACTACTATAGAGAAATTGAACTATTATCAGGAGATAACACATTAATATAATTATCCCTTAATACTGATGTAAAAGCGAGTAAGACTGTTAAACTGCGATAAAACACCAATAAAATTTAACCATTATGACAGTTGCAAAACAAGTGAATTATTAAATCGTTGTAAAAAGATTAAGTTATAATGAGAGATAATCACACTATCATGGTTAAAACTTAAAATGATTACATAAAGGCACTCACTGATCTGAAGGGATAACCACAATGACAGATCCCCTGCCATAATTCCAGTTGCCATGATCATGATATAACAATATTCCTAAACTATCGAATTGTTGCCATCTCTAACCACTAATTATTTAAAATCTCTTTGCAATATTCGAAATCTCTGTATAATTAATTAATATTTCTGTGTATTTATTAAATCGCTTTGTATTTTCAAAAGGATATGAAAAGATGGGCACACTTGACCCTAGGATCTTGGAATTAGAACTATTTACACTTGCCAACTATCCGTAAATGGAGACTCACAAAAACAAGAGAATATTTAAATAAGTAGAATTGTGGATTAGAAATATTAAATATGCCCAAGAAATATCGAAATTCACAGATTAAAAAAACAAAAGAAAACTCAGAATATGAAGACAAGCGAAACTGCCACTAGCTTATAAAAAATAATTTACACAAGCATTAATTATGTAGGGTCATCGTTGTTATAAAACGGTACAAACATAATAATATTTAACTCGTCCCTGCAATTCCTCCATCATAACTCGACATTATCAAATAGCTAGGATAGTTAATGCGTTTCTTGCAATTTCAGGTGGAAGGCAATGAGTGCAGCGACCGAATGTTGAGACAACAACAAAGGACATCGGGAACAACAAATCACCACTTTCTTGAACAACCCAACCACTAATTACACAATAATACAATGCACAGTCAAAGGATTCAAATCCCCCCCCTCACGCACTGCAATTATAAGGTTCTTGCCACGAAATAAAATTAAAGGTGAAATTCCAGAATTAAAAAAATAACACAATCCCAAACACGAATTCCATTACTTGATCCATGTGCTAAGGTTCTGGCCAGAATAAAAGAAAATTTTCAGAAATAAAGCACATACACCACAGTAAACATATACACCATTACAAAAGATTGATTGCAAAATGCCCAACCAACCAAATGTAAACCATTACAAGTCAAAGTATTAACATAGGCAATTTTAACATCAACATGTTAAATACCTATAACATAAGCCCTCTCTAAGGAGAGGCATGTCTAAACCTAAAAACACGACTGGTAAAAAGGTAATCGATTTGAATAGAAACCACACAGCACAATTTAAACACGCTTTCCCCTAAATCTGAATACATTCTTCTGCATGACATTCCCTCAGAATTCTATAACAATATTAACACTATGAAGAAAACAAAAGCCCACTTGTCAAAAGGGGCATAGTTAGATAGTAAATAAGGGAGCATGAGCCAGAATGAAAATGCATGTTGCACTACATGTAGATGAGTTTTAACCATAACCATTTGATATTAAAAAAAAGGGGATCTAGATAAAGCCAACATAAGTATGTAAAATCCACAACCGATCCATACCAAAAGCGGTTCTAATACTAACACAACACAGACAGAATGTACTAAAGAGGCCCATATTCTGACAACATAGATCCAATCTAGGAAGAGATAACCTCTAGTACACACAAAAACCAAACCCTACAGATCTGGATCCAAGAGATCCAAAACTTCAAGTAACTCAAAATATCAAATACCCACAACCCAAAAATATTAGGCAAAAACCAAGATCCTTATACAAAACAAAGCGGATCCAGGATATTTAAATACTAACATTTAGAAATAAGTAATCTGACATTTTTGAAGCAAACAACCTTTTCTGGATTTACCAACGGTGGTGCAAGAACATTGTATCATAAAGATTAATCAATATTTATTTACATATAACTAGAACCAATATACAAAGGAATTTATACATGTGTACCATCACCGAAGGAGAAAAAAATGAGTTGCTATCCCACACATGTGCTCCGTCTAGCTCTTACTTGTTGATTGCTAAGACCTCACCGATACCTCTCAGCCAATGCTAGGGGTACTCTTCTTCTCCCTGAGCCCCCCGAGCCACAAAGGGGCCACACACACAATACCATAGACTACTAGCTTCCCAAATCACCTCACAAGATCGAGCTACCACTCGTTATCCGAGCTGGGTATCCCAACTCCCATAAGAGAAATTCAATCAAGATAAAATTACGATAGCGTAACCTTATGAAACCAGACGTGATCCATACTCCTCCTCCACCATCCTTTTTATATAGTTTTCTTAGTGATAACTTTTCCAAACCCTCATTATATTCCACTTTATTAATTTAATTAGGGAAACCTTCCCCATACACATGTCTCTCGATCCCTTAGTTGCACCATAAAATCAGGTTAGTAATTAATTAAATTATCCTATTTCCCTCACCCACCTAAAAGTGTTCCTAAAAATTCTCCTCAGTGTCCCTTTATTCCCTTACATTTTTTAAATGACTTACACCTTACTTAAATCCTAGTTGAGTTCACAAATAGAAAGTTCCAAAGGCTAGAATCCCTACTAAGTTAGACATTCTCCTTTTTCTTTAAGTTTCCCCTTTTCTTTAAGTTTCCTTTTTTCTTTAAGTTTATACAAAAACAACCATTTACCCCTTTTAATAATTAAACCTTCATTAAAACTTTTACTTTAATTACTAATGCTTGAATTTTCTTAACCCCCTTCTTGTTACATGTCCATTTTGTTTTTGTTTTTTGTTCAGATATTTTACTTAGACCTAGGTTTTAAATTCACTAGGCTTGGCGACAGTTTTAAGGGATTTTATTTTTATTAAACTTTACTCATACCCTCATTGATTTTAAGGCTGACCAGGTCCTAAGGAGGCATAATTTTCTAGGTATTAGGTTTATTAACTTACCATAGTTAAAATCGTGACATGCCCTTCAGGACACACCACATTAGCCAATGGTGGCACTTGCATGCATTTCAGTTTTAATTGTGCGACGTGCCATTCAAGACGCACTACGTGCTACAAGGGTTCCACTCGCCTCTTGACTGATTTGGTAGATGTCAAACCACTAGAGTCAATACTCCATCAGGTGACCTTGTGGGAGACTAAGAGCCTCTAAGGAATAAGGATCTTTCCTTATTACATGCCCCTTAGAATCATCGTGAGAGACTGTCACAGTCTTCGCTCACGACATCATGGATATCTCAAACTAGGTAATCATTAACCTGTAGTTCGAGCCATGACGAGAGTGCTAGTAGGATGTGGTAGGGTTGTTGCCACACCTCTCCCTCAATGTCTCTAGTTTTCATACATGACCCCTTTACTCCAAATGTGAGTCTGTTTGGTAAGATATCCTCAGCCTACATCCATGAACAAAATGTGTCAGCTATAACAATCAACATCATAATATCTAGTCATATGTCGCATCTTTATTATAAAAATAGTAAAACCATAACAATCCACTCCCTGACTCGATCTGAAGTCAAAGGAGATCCATCGATGCCATCAGCATCCTCTAAAATCCAGAGTCCTGCACAGTTAGGAGAAACCTGTCAATATCACCTGTCGATGTAAATACAACAAGAATAACATATCATCATATCCACAATATCTCATAATCATAATGAAAACAACCAATCGTAAAATGAACCGGATCACTTGCATGCAAGTGATCCGGTTCTTATTAAGTCTTCTCAGTGTGTGCAAGAGGAGGATGTTACATACACCCCCTCTTGTTTTAAACTTTGTCCCGAAGTTTCACAGTATGTAAGTGCCAAAATAAAGTGTATCACAAAATCATATGTCTAGCTATCAAACAAAAATGGAAACTATTGACGCATATCAGATGTGTCCTCCCAGGTCCTCGAGTGCAGACTATAGTTGTCCCACTAGACCTTGACCTAGTGTATTGTTCGACGTCATAGTTTTCAAATGCAATGGTCCAGGATGCAGATTGGATCCGCTATGAGTGAACCATCATTCGATACCTGCAAGGAACTCATGTAAATAACATGTGTAGGATCAATAACATAATGTCTCAAAACAGATACATGAAAAACATTGTGCATACACCTCAAAGATTCAGGCAAGGCTAGCCGATAGGCCATAGGCCCCTTCCTTTCCACAATCTTGAAGGGTCCTACAAACCTAGGAGAGATTTTAGCACCCTTTCCAAACTTGATCAAACTCTTATGTGGTTTTACTCGCAAGAAGACTCGATCACCAACTTCATAACTATGGTCGACACGATGTGCATGGACATAACTCTTCTGCCAATCCTGTGCTTCCTTGATCCTTTGTCTTATTGTTTGCATTTGATATTTCATTTCTTGGATCACTTCTGGTCCCACCTGGACCCTATCCTCTAGTCGATCCCAACTTAAAGGCGTTCGACATGGTCACCCGTAAAGAAACTCAAAAGGTGGCATATTAATGGGGCTTTGATAATTGTTGTTATACGCAAATTCTACCAGTGGAAAGAATTATTCCCAACACTTATGTTGGTCCATCACGTATATACACAACATATCCTCCAAGATTTGGTTCGGTCGCTCGGTCTACCCATCTGTCTCCGGGTGATATGCAGTACTAAAGTTAATTTGGGTTCCCAAGGCCTCTTGGAAACTAGTCCAAAATCATCTCGTAAACATCGATCCTCGATCGTATATAATCCTCTTAGGCACGCCATGCAACCTCACTATCTCACTGATGAAAACTCTAGCTATGTCTAGTGCCTAATACGTCGTACACACAAGAATAAAATGAGCACTCTTTTTCAGAGTGTCGACCACTACAAAAATCGATTCGTGTCTCCTTGTCGCCAGTGGAAATCCAACAATGAAATCCATCGAAATGACCTCCCATTTTGATTCCTGAATAGCGTCTGGTTATACTAATCCTACCGGATGTCTATGTTCAACCTTCACTTGTTGACATTCTAGACATCTTTCCATGTAGTTGACTATGTCCTCCTTCATTCCTTTCTAGAAGAATAAGGGTTTAAGGTCTGCCCTCATCTTCGTGACTCCAGGATGATCCATGTACACTACTCTATGAGACTCGTTTAGGATCAAACTCCTCAACTTGTCATTGGGCAGAACGTAAATCTGATTATTAAATATCAATAACCTGTTGTTTTCCACCGTAAATCCCTCGAATTTTGGTAGCATCATTGTATTTTGTCCAAAAAAATCCCAGACCACTTTGTACTAGAAATCGTTGCACTGTAAAGTTAGAATATTTTCACGTAGATTCATATGAAGAGGCATCACCAAAAATATGCATGGTCTCTGACTCAACGCATCAACCACTCTGTTCACTGTTCCTTTTATGTAAGTAATCTCAAAATCATACTCGCTAAGCAATTTCGACCAACATTGTTGTCGCGCGTTCAATTCATTTTGCGTAAAGATGTGTTGTAAGCCACAATGGTCCATTTTTAGTTCCAATTTTCATCCAACAAGGTATTGTATCCATACTCTCAATGCATACACAATGGATAATAGTTCCAAATCATGCATCACATAGTTCTCCTCATGCCTTCTCAACTTCCCCGAGATGTAAGCGATCACTCGACCGTCTTGCATCAAGACTTCGTCTAAGCCTTCCTTGGATGCGTCAGTGCATACCAAGAAGTCTGCATCCATGTCAGGGACCTTTAGTATTGGTGTTTTCGTCAACAACTCCTTGATCCTCCAAACTACTTCCACACATTTCTCGGTCCAAACAAAATTCTTGTTCTTCTTCTACAATTCCGTAATCAGATTTTCTATCTTCGAAAAACCATCGACGAACCGTCGATAGTATCTTGCCAAACCCATGAATCTATGCACTTCTGGGACATTTGTTAGTACAGGACATTCCATAATAGCCTCAACCTTTTTTTGATCCACAACGATACCTTTGCCGAAGATGACATTCCCTAAGTAGTGAATCTTCGATTGATAAAATGAGCATTTCGACAACTTCCCAAATAATTTTTTCTCTCGTAGACACTGTAGTACCATGCACAAGTGTTAGTCATGATCTCCAATCATTCGAGAATATATCAAAATATCATCAATGAATACTTGGATGAACTTGTCCAAGTATTCGTGGAACACCTTGTTCATCAAGATCATAAATACCCCAGGGGTGTTTGTCAGTCCAAATAGTAAAACAGTAAACTCATAATGTCCAAACCTCATCTTAAAGGCGGTGTTAGAGATGTCTTCCTCCTTGATCCATAATTGGTGATACCCCTATCTCAAGTCAATCTTCAAAAAAACCATCGTTCCTTTCATCTGATCAAACAGATCGCCAATCCTTGGAAACATATATTGATTCTTGATCGCTGCCTTGTTCAATTGACGGTAGTCAATACAGAGTCTCCACGACCCATCCTTCTTTCGTATGAAAATAACAGGCACATCCCACGGTGACACACATGGACGTATAAGTCCTATCTCTAACAACTCTTTCAGTTCCATTTTCAACTCATGTAACTCTAGGGTCGACATCCGATAAGGCATTCTTTCTATCGATTTAGTTATCGGTTTTAGGTCGATGGTAAATTTCAATTCCCTCTCAGGCGACAACCCTAGTAAGTCCTCTAAGAAGACATCCGCAAACTCTCGTACTACCAGAAGGTTTTCCAGTCCTTCCGCCATGCCTTTTTTGTTTAATGCATTGATCACAGATAGTTGGAATCCCTTGTGTATGCTCTTCCATAGTTGTAGGGAAGAGATGAACCTTAGGGAAATTCCCTAGTTCCTACCTACAATCATGCATCTCTCTCCCTTGTCATTGACCAAGCTCAACCATTTCATCTTACAGTTGAGTATCACCTCATGCGATTCGAACCAGTCCATACCGATCACAGTGTCATAAGACCCTAAGATCATGACGTACATGTTGGCCCTTGTGAAAAACTCTCCCAGGTTAAGGCTACAACCCGTAACCTTCCCTCCAACCTTTTTTTTTGGCTCCCGAAGCCATTTCTACAAATCTAAACTCATCTTATTCAATTTCCTTTACCTTAATTCTTTTTAGCGTTGCACCATAAATAAAACTTTATGTAGCACCTAGATCTATCAAAATACTAAGGGTCTGGTCAACGATGGTACCTTACGTCTCAAACATAGTCGACTAGTGCTTTTCCTGGCAGTTGTTCACCACTCATGAATTTTATGGGCCTTGCCCAAATCTCCCATGGTATTGGGTCCAAATAATCTAGATGCTCTGGTCCTCTCAACTAGGAATTCATGCTAGTAATGTGGCTCTCCATATGTCCATCACCCTTTCTTCAGTCCAGTACTCCTAGTACCTGAAGTAGAAGTTGATGGCCCACCAGCCTGGAACCCTAGTCTTTTCTATTGAACAAGCCTAAACTACTGCTTCTGCGGTCGAAGTTGTTGTCCATGCTTGTTACACATTATTTTCATCACCCATATGATAGTTAATGATGTAAACCTATATGTTGTCTTTAGATGGATCAGTGGCTTTAATTCCCAAGGAAAGAAGGGAGAAGGACTTTACCTGAGAGATGAGATCATATTTTCCTTTGTAAAAACCCTAGTAAGGAGGATCGTCTCACCCTGTCCATTTCTAGGGGTACGATGATCCTAGATCGTTGCATGATGTACTAAACTTGGCCTACGACATCGTCGCACTTGCTCAGTTCTTAGGGTGCGACAATTTTCATACGTGGGAAAAATGAGCATCTTCTCGATGCTTCTAGAAGGAGAAGCTTCTATGGTCAGGTGGCCTCCGATCGGTTTGGATATTACTCGCTTTTCGGATTTAGTGGGATCATCCTAACCTATTCACCTTATAAAAGGAGAGGAGTTCTCATGGATAAATTTAGATTGGAAATTTGGCTTGAGATTGTTAGCTTGGTTAGAGTGGCTTTGAGCTTTGCTTTGTCAAGATAGATTATGATTGACTTTCATATCTATAGTCACTGAATCTTTGGATCAGAAGTGTGTGGCAAGCAAGGGACTATTGGAAGGGACTTTACAACATCAAGGCCTTGGTTGTATTCTCCTTTTCATATTTTTAATATAGTAATATATTTCTTTCCCATAAAATTGGCCTTGTTTTATTGTATGACTCCTTGATCACATACATAGGTTTTGTTGAGCATACGTTGTTGCTTTCACTTCATTGGCTTGTGTGTTTTTAAAGGTTCAACATCCCATAATCCTTGGAATGGAGCGAGGATGACACTAGCGAGGAAAAATGACATTTAAAAGGTATGTCATTTATCTCTTGTTAGTTAGTATGCTTGATAATTAAAACTTAGGGAAAGTTTTATATTTTGTCTTGTTTTGTTCTAGTTTCGGGGTGAAACTAGGGAGATATGTTTGTGTCCGCACTTACCGATTAGTCTGATAAAAAAAATTGCGACCATACTAGGGAATTAATTGTTTTCCTAGTAGTCTTTCTTTCTTTCTTTGATTGCCTGGGTTCTATTTTCTGAGTCACTGGGAGATCCAGATGAACTCTCTGACTGTTTGAATTCACTAGAAAACCTTCATACTTTTTATTTTTTCCATTTTTCCTTTGATTGTCGCACCCTACTTTGAGGGACAATGCGACGATATAGGATCAATGTACCCTTACCTTTTGACACAGAGAGACGTCGTCGCACTGTACTTGTTCTCTAGCCTACGACGATGAAAAATCATCGCGCTGTGTTAGTCTTCCAGCCTGCAACGATTGTGAAATTTTTAGTTTTTGATGGTTTACCTGCCTAGATATGTGATAAGTGTATGGGGTGATTTGTTGGGTCTGAATACAGTCTACTTGATGGATTTGAATCTTCTTTTAGCCATCTTTGTTTTTTGTTATCTTGTTTGCTTTTGAAAGATTTGATCTCTTTATTTGAGTGTCTTTTAGTTACAAAGCATTGTTTTTTCTTTAGAATTATCTGGTGAAATAACTTCTTTTTATTTTATTGAATAGTTCGTGTTAAAAGAGAAAATTTGTTTGGGTTTCTTTTTTTTATAGAGATTTGCTATTGCTTTTAGCTATCTTTGAAACAAAAATGTTAATTTCTTTCTTTGCATTAGATTGGGGGCATCCTTGCATTTGAAGTAGAAAAATTGCATGACTTTTGGCATTTTTGGTGTACAGTCTCTTTAGTTCATTTCTTAAAGTTCTTGATATTGATGAGTTTAATAAAAATTTTGGACATTGTGCATTTGGGAATGATAAACGTTTTCTCCTTCTCGTAATATAGGTTTCATCGAAGTGAAATATTTTCATTCTCATTTCTTTGCATTGTTTTGAGTCGGTCAAAACATCATTTAGTCCATGCCATTTCCCTCTTGAGTAATAACAGCCTTAAAATAAAGTGCTTATAAAATTGATTAGACATTTTTATATTTCCTGGTATCAAACCTACATTAGATAAGTTTTAGGGCTTTGGAATAGGTGTGAAAGATAACTTTCCAAAGCTGTAAACAAACATAGAATATTGAGTTAGGGGGCGGTGAAATCTACTTGCTACATTTTGTCATGGGAAGCCCTTCTAACACAAGGTTCAATCACGAGGTCATATTAGGACTGACAGATTTACTCACCATTCTTTCTTGGTCTTAGTGTAGAGATTGTGCATATTATTGGGGCTCACTTGAGAAGAAAATCATGTGGGGACCTTCTCGAGTTGATTTCGGGCTAGATACCCCACCTTTGCACGTGGATCAGATTATCGACTATTTCCCCAAGCATCATAGTTTTAGTTGGTAACCTTAGTAGCCTTTCTCTTTAGGGTATTTACACAAGGTGACTGTGGAGGGGTAGGTATTCATGATACCTGGAATTGATGTTGTCCAAACTCACTCCGGCTCCTTGGAGGGTACACCCATGATTATGTGTGGGAGCATGCACCAAGGCGTAAGTCTGTTAAGCAGGTCGTCAATGTAACTTTTCCACCCTCTCTATCTCATCCCCTTCTTACATTGTTCTTGCGATGTTAGATTTCATCACCAACTAGTGCGTTCTTTGTGAGAAGGTTTTGTTTGTTTTCTTTCTCACTAGATTTTTAGCGTGTGTTGTTTGTTTTCCCTAGAAAAATATAGGTTGGATGTTTATTTCATGGCATCAGTTCTCGGAATGACCAATGAGGGAACCCCTTTTCCAGGGGAACCTTTTGTTTTTTCTT
>SNQJ01S0235715.1:0-13875 GCA_010110895.2 Picea sitchensis
ACACACTGGTTCATTTTCTCTTTTACAAAAAGACACATTATTTCAATATCATATACCTCTTGAGAGACTATATAAATAGAGAAAACTAGTATGAAGGAAAGTTTCTATGCAGTCTACATCAGAAGAAGGAGCAGAGTCCAAGAAAGAAACTGTTAACATTTTATGTAGTGAGGGTGGTAGGAAGGATTGCAGTCCTCTACAGGTTAAATCATGTTTCACAAGGTATTTGGTGCTTCCTAGAGTTGGTTCTACGAAAAAAGGGATTTGGTGTTTCCTAGATTTGGTGCTCTGAAACAAGGGAGTTGGTGCTTCCTAGAGTTGGTTCTCTGAAACAAGGGAGTTGGTGCTTCCTAGAGTTGGTGTTCTAGAACCAGGGGATTGGTTTCTCCTTGAGCTGGTGCTGAGAAGAAGAGATATTGATGCCTCTCACACAATTGTAACTTGTACTTGTTATTTTTGTATTTAAATGTATGTATTCATTACATTCTTGTTGATCAATTGTTATAATTAATTGATTTGTTAATTAATAATTGTTAAAATTTTAAAATAAGAAGCAATATTGATTCAACCCCCCCTTCTCAGTATTGACCAATATTTCAACATTACACCCATATACATTTGACAATTTTTCTTCCTTTCGGAATACGTACAAGATCCCAAGTATTGTTCACCATTAAAAAGTGATACTCTTCACTCATTATTGTATCCCAATCTAGATTTAATAAAGATTATGCAAAATTATTTAGATCATGAGTCTCTAAAACTTGATCCAAAAGAGAAGAGGCTCACTTGAACTATGAATATGTTCGATGTTTATCTGAAGGATCATCTACAATATCACCAACTACTTCTCGAGTTGAACAAACCCATTGGGGAAGCAGTGGTACTCGTGTAGGTTCATGTTCAATGGACTCATCTAGAGGAAGGTGACTAGGAGGAGGTGCATTTTCATCATTACTATCATCATCTAAAGAAGAAGAAACCAAAATAGGAACAGAATATGGCACAAATGAAAAATATGGCTCCTAGGTCTTATATGGCACAAACGTTGAATTAGGCTCATGGACCAAAATATTTTCATCAAATTGAACATCTCTTCAAATAATAATTTCATCAGAATGAGGTTGAAGAAGTTTGTAACCTTTGACATCTTTATAATAACCAACAAAAATACACTTCTCACTTTTAGGTTGTAAATCTTTAATTTTCTCATCGAGAATTTGAGCCCACGTTATACTACCAAATACACAAAAGTGAATTACATTTGGCTTAATATTATTACATGATTCTTATGATGTTATATTTTTTAGATCACTTGTGGGAGTGCGATTTACTATGTAATTTTCACAATTGATGTCTTCCTCCCAATAATGAATACTTAATCCTTTAGATTGGATCACACAATTAGCCATTTATTTAAATGTGTGATTCTTTCTCTTAGTAACACCATTTTTTTGTGGTGTATATGGAACAGTATTTTGCATCTGAATGCCCTCTGTAGTGAAGTAACTTGTAAATTTATTGTTCACATATTATCCTCCATTCTTTGTTCTTAACCTTTGAAGTTGATGTCCAGATTTTTTTTCTACAAGGGACTTGTAGGACAAAAACTTGTCAAAATATTCACTCTTAATTTTTAAGAAGTAAACCCAAGTGTGTATGGAGAAGTAATCGATGAAAGTTAATAAATATTTTCACCTAGATAAATGATGAGAATAAATAAGAACACACAAATCAATTTGAACTAGTTGCAAAGGGTCAAGGTGAGCCAAGAGGTACATTTGTCAAAATTGTCCTGATGATGTTTGTTGATAACACAACTAGCACAAATACCATATCTGCAATAAACAAGAGGAATAACAATCACCATCTATTGATTACATAGTTGTTGCAATGAGAGATAGTTTATATGGTCAAACCGCTCATGCCAAAGTTTTCTCAAGTCATCATTGTGAGAAACAAAACTGATGGAAAAGATTATGACCCAAGTTTTTCAAAATTGTACAACCTGGTAATATCTTCAACAATTATAGTTGCAAGAACATTCTTAGGATCTTTTAAATCCTTGATTACAACTTGGTGAGGTAAAAATTCTATGGTTTTACCTTCACCTGAATGAGTGATTTGATACACTAATAGAAGTTTGCAAGAAATACTTGGAACACATAATACATCATTGAAATGACCATTATTTACTTGAACTATTCTAGACACTACAACAGTAAGAGATCTATCATCACCAACAAATATTTTCTTTGTGTGATATTCATTAAGAGAAGAAAATATGACTTTATATTTGGCCATATGATAAGATGCTCCAGAATCAATAAGCCACTCACCAGAAGAAGAAGAAGTAGAAGTTGCATTGACGAAGAAACTAGAAGGAGAAAGTGCAGGTCCATGAGAAGAAGAGTTAGAAGAAAAAAAATCAATATTGGTATTTCTCTTCTTCATTGTTATTTCTAAAGATTCCATCTTCTTAAAAACTTTGGACTCCACATGACCATATTTCCAACAAAAGTTTCAATGTATGTCAGTATTCTTACTTTTATATTTTTCTTCGTTCTCTCCATTAGGAGTAGAAGTTGGATGAGAGGGTTTGGGACCCTTATTTTTCTTGTTGTGGTAAGGATGTTTCTTCTAATTGGGATTATTGGATTTATCTTTCTACTAGACCACTAAGGCTTTGTTGCATGTACATGCAGTGCTAATCAATCCAATTTTCACAAGATTATCTTTCTCTTCAATGAGAGCATCACAAAATGACTCAAAAGAGGGTTGTTTATAACCACTCCCTAGAGCTTCTCTAGTGGAATAAAAGGTAGATACAAAAATAGAATATGCACTACCAAGCTTAGAAAGAATAGCATATATGCATCGATCTTCCTTCAGATCTAGTTGGAATTATATACATAAAAGTATAATTGTTTTGAACTTAGATAAGTAATCTTCAATGTAAGAAAAATATTTTTCACTTAAATTCATTAATTGATTTTCCAACTGGAGGGATTGAATAATATTATGTTGACCAAAAACAACTTCAAGATTTTTCCAAGATTTATCTGAGCTCTCAATTCCTTGAAGGTGAAACCTTAAATCAAGAGAGATGGACATTTTTATTATTCCACATGGTTCATCATTCTTATTAACCCATTTGGAATATTTTCCATAATCAATGGGTTCGTTTTCTTTTCCCAAGGTAATCTGGTACAATCCTTTACTTCTTAGTACACCCTTCATATGATATTTCCTTGAGAAGTAGTTGGTACTGGTAAACAAAAGTTCACTAAGAGATGTTATATTAAAATGTGCAGAGAATGTGTATTTACAAGTTGAAACAGATGGTCTATATGGAAATATATTGAAAAAGTAGGCTATTTAAAAAAAATTGACATTGAAAACAAACTTCGGATGTGAAAGTTATGCCCTTTTAAAAAAAGGAATAAACAGTAACAAAAGAACCATGTGGCAAGTAGAAGTTGGTCCACGTGGTGATGCTACTCATTATATAAATTTTCATATAAGCTCACTTTTAAATAAGTTACTTATGAAGTGACACATTTTTATAGAATAAGAGAATCACTTTTACAATGAAGTTACTTTGTAAATGAAAGTTGCATGCAAAAAATAACTTAAAATAAAATTTTAAAATTATTTAATAGTGATTCACTTTTATAACTTGATTAAAATTCACTTTACAATAAATGCATGAACTTTTCCAAAAAAAACAACAAAATAGACTTGAACTGAAGACCTATTACTAAGTAAAGTAACTTTCGACCAAGTGAGCTAGTGAAAAACACAATATAGTCTTAAGAAGGAGGATTGGGGGTGTTGTTGTTGAAGGTGTCCTTGGAGTGCATGTTCAATAAAAAATTATTTCCATGCATTCACACACACAAAAACAAAATCACTTCTCGAAAACAACAAGTATTAGGGACCTAACCTACCTAACCCCTCACGTAGGTAGAATAATATAATTCCATGTAATAAAGGACAATATGAATAAGGCCTAGCAATAAGGAAGAATAAGTCAAATGTAAGAAGACCTAATAGAAGCTTACGCTTCTAGAAGTATCTTCCTCTATATTGTTCTTTTGGAGAGATAGATTTAGTATAAATAGAAGTAGAGGGTATGATAAATCTTGTCTTGGGTATTATTGTAATAGAGCTCTGCTCTGTTGAAGGTTTCCCCCTAGAACAGGCAAGTGAACATTGCTATCTGTAATCAAATTTATCTTTCTGGTGTTATTCTGGTATTATTCTGGTATTTTTCTAGTTATATCATTGTTTCTCTACCATTTCTAGCTAAATATTTTTGTTCTACATACTATTTTATATTTGAAATACTACAAGTGGTATTAGAGTACCTTCCTCAGCAGAAAATTGTGGGTTAATTTTTTTTTAGGGTAGAGACGTATTCTTGCATATTAAAGCTACAGATATATGTCGTTACACGCATAAACTCGTGGTCAGGGAATCATACACACAGGAAATACAAGAGGTACTTAAGCGCACATTTGTTGGCCACCCTTTTAACCCTTGTTTCTACCCGTTTGAGTGGTAGCGCATCAAACAACACCTATATATAGATTGACCTAGATTTCTTGAAGCCCTCCATAGATAAATCAATCGACTGCCTGACTGTTCTAGTGTCACCGAGAACAACACTCGGGAATATACTCTCTAATACCTGGGTAGTCGGGTATTACGGTTAAGGGAACGATCTAGCCTCCTTAGTTGGTTCCTTGAGATATTGGGTCGAGGACTAATGTTGGACCCCGCATGTATAACATAGATATATAGCATAGGGAAAGCCCTTATTTGTAGAAACCCTGAATATCCTACCCTTGGGGACGGAAACAAAAATAGAACAAACAAGATATGTTTCCATGAAACTCCACCTTCTGCATTATGGTTGCAAAATTACTACACATTTCTTCCTGTTAAGCATTTGGGAATTTCGTCACTCCATTATTATTCAGGTCGGAGTATAACTCTGCAAGAGTTAAAAAAATTAAAAATAGAAATTAATAAAAAAAAAGTATAGTGGTCCCATCGGCACACTTATTTAGGACCTATCCCACAAGGTTCCTCTATTTTCCCTACTTCCAGTGATACCTAAAACTTTTAACACAATTATTTGTGTGGACCCGACCCATATTCGACACCCTTATTTGGCTCCTATCCCTTTGGATCCCCCTTTTTCCCTGATCAAAGTGGTACCTATAATTTGACACCATTTTTCTCAGTGGTCCCACTCACCCCTCCAAACCCCTTTTGTTTCCCCTATACCATTTTCCTGCTCCTTTGTCCAAATGACTACCACACGAGCCCAAGAACTCAACACCTTGATTGATGACAACAACCAACACAAGGAAGACATCAATTATCTCAGTGTCAACATTAACTCCATCAATTCAAATAATGACATCCTCAAGGACCAATGTTCCCACATCAAAGACCTCAAGGAACAATGTTCCCACATCAAAGGCCTCAAGGAACAATGTTCCTACCTCAAAGAACTCAAAGAACACTTCCTAGGAAATTACCATAACCCTTCCTATTCTTAAAAACCATTTTATCAGGATGGCCATGACTCTTCCCATTACCAAGGCCCTCATACGACCCACTTTTCCCAAGACCTCTGCCCTCCTAGAATTGAGGTGAACAAATTTGATGGATCAAATCCTACAGGCTAGGTCACCCAAATGGAACATTATTTCTCTTTGCATGGCATTACTGATTATTTATCCAAGCTTCATTATGGTGTCCTACATCTGTATCTAGATAGATGGTGATGGTGGCGATGGTGAAAAAAGGCACGCCAAGGATATCTTGCTTGGAAACAATTTGTGGCCAAAATTTATGACCGCTTTGACTCCAACACCCACCATTTAGGTCGTTTGACCAAGTTAAAGCAGTTTGGGATAGTGGAAGACTTTATTTCCACATTTGATCACTTGGATTTCAGAACGGAGGGCATGTCAAATGCTTTCTTTAGGGAATTCTTTATCAGTGGCCTCAAATATGAAATTTGTGCCCATGTTCTTATGGAACGCCACTAGAATTGGTTGGAAGCTACTCAACGATCCAAGGAATCCCAATAGATTGTGTCCTCCCAGACCTGCAAACCATCTTTTCCTCCTCACCCTAAACCCACCCATTTTTTCCCTTCTGCAACTCCCCTCAAAATCCAAAAATTAACCAGGGACGAAATGGTTGAACGTCAACTCAAGGGTCTTTGCTATAATTGTGATGACAAATATTTTTCCACACATAAGTGTAAGGAACAAAATATGTTTATGGTTGTGACTGAGTATCTTTCTGTATAATATGTTGTTGTTCCACCTATGGAGGAACTACCACTACCATCTGACCTCACACCACCCTCTGACCCACCCGAAGTTGAATCGATGATTTCACTTAATTCCCTCATTGGATTCTCTTCTCCCAAGACTCTCAAATTAATTGGTTACATAAAAAATAGGAAAGTCATCATCCTTGTGGACAATGGTAGCACCCATAACTTTATTCATCTCTGCATTTCCCAAGAAGTCAATTGTTACATCCATACAATCAATAATTTTCAAATCATGATTTCCAATGGTGGTTCCATGAAATGTGGGGGACGATGTGAAAATGTGTGACTCCAAATTGATCAGTATCACCTGAAATACCATATTTTTGTTATATACATGGGTGGTTGTGACATTGTTCTTGGTACCGAATGGTTACGCACTCTCGGTCCCATTCTCATGGATTTTAAGGAATTAACCATGCAATTCCAATAGGAGAGACAATAATATAAGTTCCAAGGCATCAAAATAGGCTCCCCTAATATCATCAGTTCCCATCACATCGAAAAAATCCTCAAAAAAAATCATTCAGGAATTATATCCCAAATCCACTCCATTCATGTTGTTGAGACACCTGCATCCCAACCTCCAATCTATCCTCTCTCGCCACCAAGTTGTTTTTGCCACCCCCAAAAAATTATGCCTTCTCATGGAGTCCATGATCATTCCATCCCTCTCATCCTGGGAAGTCTTACTCCCAATGTTTGGCCTTATCATCATTCCTTTTCCCATAAGAATGAAATTGAGAAAAAAAATCATAAATTACTCGAAGTCGGTGTTATCCATCCTAGTGCTAGCCCCTTTTCTTCCCTTGTGGTCATGGTACTCAAGAAAGAAGGTACTTGGTGCATGTGTCCTGATTTCCATGCCCTAATAAAACTCACAATAAAAGACAAATTCCCCATTCCTATCATTGATGACCTCTTGGATGAATTGAGTGGTGCTCAGTACTCCACCAAATTGGATCTACGTTCTAGCTACCACGAGATCCGTATGAAATATGAAGACCTTCCCAAGACAACATTGCACACTCATGAGGTTCATTATCAATTCTTAGTAATTCCCTTTTGTTAATCCCTAAATAGTGGCTCATTACCCCTTAATTGGGGCATTTTACATTAGTAACATTATTTTATTTATGTCAGCTTGAGTCCATTAGTTTTAATTGTACCTCCTAGTCTCCTATATATACCAAGGAGACATTTTCATTTGGAATCATTTTTTATTTGGACATTTATGTGGGGTATAAGTGTTAGAATATAATGGATGTGCTCGTTTAACCATAGACAATATCACTATTGTCACCCAACCATAGGCCGAAGCCACCCCCGAGCACCTTAACCTTGACAGAGAATCATTCCGGAAGAAAAACCTAGGCTAGATAGCCAAACAAAGGGTGGTGCACCTTTATCCAAGGATAGCGCACCAAGCAAGAGTTGATCAGAGAGTCAAAAACATAACCAAGAGATAGTCCAAGCCAAAAACAAAATCTGCTAGTTGCAGCAGCTGCAACGACAACTCTCCTCCAAACTTGCACACAAACTGGCCAACTGCAGTGCCCGCAAGTGTTACTTCTGCAGTTCTGAGAATGCCTACAAGAATGAAGATTGGCCTCCTATATTTATACTAAATCTGGAAAACTGCCTGGGCCGACTTCTCATTTTGGGTTCCTATTTACTTAGTATAAAATATTTCCTTTAGCCGACTTCTTCTCTTGGAGGATAATAACATAATACAAGTTATCCTCTTGAGCTGACTTGTCTTCTAGGGTTATCATCCAACTAATCAAGGTTTCTTCTTACTTCCCAGAATATTCTATTCTCGTCGGGTTTACACATGGATTTAAATACCTCCCGCAGCTACCATAACATCAACACTCCCTCCTAGCTAGGGAGGTATTGAAGGTAATGGTATTGAGCACAAACATACCATTCACCTGGTAGCATCAACATAGTCATATAGACTATCTCATGACTAGATCATGAGAACCATCATCACTATCAGTGTCATCAACTGCATCATCTCTCGAAACCATACTCCATCTAAGTAATTAGACATGATGCTGGATAAGTCACTCACTCCAAAGAGTGAAACAAGAACCATTCTTTTAATCTAGACATATGTCCTAGACCATTTTCCGTCTGGGAAATATCTATCCATTGATCATCCATCTAGCTGATTAAACATTTTCCAACACTACTGATAGTCTTCAAGGAAGTCGGAACAATGTCATTCAATAGAACACAACTGTGTCTATCCATAGTAGTACACAACTACTATCCAGTGGTACACTACCACACCAAGTAGCACACGGATACTTGATCAATGACATATAGTCACAATCAATGGAACACATCCACCACAGTAGTATATATCTATTGTCTAAAGACATACAGTCTCCATAACAATCATATCATCTGATATCAACTTGCACAGAAAACATTGTTATGATATAAACTGAATCATCTGGGCCATTCTTCCACTCACATCTGTGAGATCTAGAAGAGAATATTCCCTCAGAAAGTAAAACATCAATGATGAGCTATCTGGACTATTCTTCTCAAGAAAGGAAGAATAATTGTCCCGATTTATGAGCCTGGACCATTCAACTATCCAGGCCATTCCTCCGGCACTAAACAAAGTGCAACCTGGAGAGAATGAATATGCCCTAGGGAATGCATATCTCTGATTGTTGAACCTAGACCATTCACCTATCTGGGCCATTCCTCCGACACTAAACAAAGTGTAGCCTGGAGAGAATGAATATTCCCTAGGGAATGATTGTCTGGACCATTTCCAAAGGAAATTACTGTCCTGCACCAACCTCCAAAACAGACCATTCTTCGAAACTGCTCACAACTGTGAGCTTTGAAAGAATGATTGTCCAGCGAGGCAGACCAATATTCTTGGCCACTACTAAGAATGACCATCAAGAAGAGAGAATGTCCTAGACCATTCCCTATGTTAACCACAAGGGGAATCATTGTCTATGGTACATCAGCAATCAATCGAACCATTTTCATTACGAAAATGATCATTCGATCTGGACCATTTTCCTAACTGGAAAATTCTTGTCCATCGGAAATCTCAAACCACTTTCCGAACTAGAAAGGAACTTCTCATCTTGGACCATTTTTCGAACTTGAAAAATGATTGTCCATAAATCAATAAAACATCAGTGCTCCCTCCCAACCTGAGATTCATCTCTTCCTTTTTCAATAAGGAAGTCGTCTCCATGAGCTCCAGCTTGAGTACACAAACTCTTTTATCTTGGACAGAGGCTTTATCAGAATGTTTGCTTATATACTCATCTATGGAGATATATATTGGAGAACCACTTTCTCTTTTCTGGACTTCATCACGGAGAGTGTAATGATTGATATCAATGTACTTCGGTCTTTCTGGAACACTGGTATTCTCTAAAGGCTTCATATATCTTTGATCAATATAGTATATCATTTTTGGATTCATGTTTTTTTTCCTGCTAGCTCATAACATCATGGCAAGGGTCAAATTGGAACATATCCAAGTGGTACTTCTTCTGCCATCATGAGGGTTTGTCATGGATTAGCAATCCATCATACTGAGCTTCTGAGTAACCATTCTGATACAATATCTTTATTATAGAAAGTTTTTCACCATGCTTATGTTGTCCATTGGAGGTTCTACACCAAGTTGTCTTCTTCCATCTGCATACAAATGTATCTTCATGTTATACCTCAAATCCTTGAGGTTGCTCTTCGTATGCTCTTTGTTCAATTATTCTAGAGAATAGTCTTTGCATTCATCTGATGTAAAATCCAACCCATGGATATTGCGAATGATATAATGGCTCATGTAGAGGTATGGTTGGTTTACTGGAACAAACAATCATAGTCTTTTCCCTCCATCTGGGAGAACCTCTAGTTCTGGACCTCACAATGCTTTTATTCATAATTCTTCCATACACTGTTCTTCATCACAACTTTTAGTTCCTCTGCTTGATTGATTTTAGTGAGTTCATATCAGGCTAGTATTCCTGTGATCCTCGATACAATGACTGGTTGTTCTAACTTTTCTTTCTCTCTTGGAATCTTCATGTTCTTCTTCATGTTTCTCTTTAGCTCTCAGGTCCATGGAGTTTTCTATAGATTCCATTCCCTAAAGATTATAAGTTATTTCATTCATCATAGGATCACAGATGTGGATGGACAACCAGGGATACTTCAAGGCTTCTTTAAAAAGAAGGCTTCTTCTAAAGTTAAACTAGATGTGTGCTTCTTTTCATGGTTGCTACCATTGATGGGAACATGGATAGATACTTCATCATCTTCAATGGATCATATTATTTAGGATTGTCTCCCTCCTGATCCTTGTTTCATGCATGTTCTTCTTTTTGGAATTTTGTAATCACCTCCCTCCAACTAAGAGAGCCCACGCTTTCATTTGCATCCTTATTTCCTTTTTCCAAGTGTCATGAGTCCTCTTCCAATTTCCTCTTGATTGCTAACTTCTTTCTGTATTTACTTCTTCTAGGTTTTTTCAATATTGATTATGATTTCAGCTTATATTGCAGTTGCTACTTATGTAATAACTTCCACATGAACTGCTACTAGGGTTTGTTGATGTACTTCATCATTTCATGTGTATTTCCTGACTTTTAGTCATTGTGATAGCAATCCTTATCTTGTTGTTCTTCCATCGGTATAGTTTCTCTTTTGAACATATTATCTTCTAGGAAATAGATATGAAAGATATGTATAGAAAACATGGTATGAAGAGTATTGTTACCTTGTCTTAGAAGAAGAAGTTTTTTTTGTCTTGCTTGTCTTTCTTTGAGGGTTCCCTTTCTTCGGAAACTGATGCTTCGTGTGTTTCCTTCCTTTTCTTTAACTCAGGACAATGATTCTTGTAGTCACCATACTTTCAACAATTAAAGAATTGTATTCTTGTCATATCTTTCTCTGAAATGATCTCTTCAATATCTTGTAGTTGATCTCTTAACTAAGTGATTCTCACAAAGTATGATGTTATGTTGTCATCATCATTCATCTTCATGTCACAGAGCTCATTCTTCAGAGTCATTACTTGTTCAATGTTTCTGACTGAGAAGAGGTTTGTTAGGGAATCATACATCTTCTTAGATGAATCAATATGGTAGATGTAGGGTATCAAGTGGTATTTTATAGAGTCCACTATGATACTCATGGAATTGATGTCACTGTCTTTGAACTTCTCCATAACTACAACGTTTTGTGGTTCCTTCTCTTTTCCTTCTTCGAACTCTGGTTCCATGATCTTTCCTTTCATGATATCCAACACTTTATTCTTGGCAAGGATGAGGTCATTCCTTGTCTTCCATGCTTTGAAGTTAGAAGCCCCATCTAACTTGTTTTTTGACTTCATAGAGTAAGTCATGGTTGCCTTAACTTGGTCAACCATAGATTTGACCAAAAACTCAAACTTGACCTCTTAGATTCCTGAGAGTGTCGGGATATGCCCTAGGCTAGGTCACACTAGTCTATCCAAAAATTAGGTTAATCCCTTCACTTAAGGTGCCTCAATGAGAGGATTAGGGTTTCTGCAACTACACCTGCTAGTAACCCTAGCGACAGTGCTTTGGTGACTGCTCCTGCTAGAAACCTTAGTGGCAGTTCTTAAACGATCTTAGTATCCTTATGGATATGCTCCCTTTCATTAGTTAGACTGAATGAAGGAGGTGTGGACCCATAACATTTTATAATATAATGGATGTGCTCGTTTAACCATAGACAATATCACTATTGTCACCCAACCATAGGCCGAAGCCACCCCCGATCACCTTAACCTTGATAGAGAATCATTCGAGAAGCAAACCCTAGGATAGATAGCCAAACAAAGGGTGGAGCACCTTTCTCCAAAGATAGCGCACCAAGAAAGAGTTGATCATAGAGTCCAAACCATAACCAAGAGATAGTCCAAGCCAAAACCGAAATATGCTAGTTGCAACGGCAGGTCTCCTCCAAACTTGCGCACAAACTAGCCAACTGCAGTGCCCACAAGTGTTGCTTCTGCAGTTCTGAGAATGCCTATAAGAATGAATATTGGCCTCCTATATTTATACTAAATCTGGCAAAATGTCTGGGCTGACTTCTCATTCCGGGTACCTATTTACTTAGTATATAATATTTCCTTTAGTCGACTTCTTCTCTTGGAGGCTAATAACCTAATACAAGTTATCCTCTTGAGTTGACTTGTCTTATAGGTTTATTAGACAACTAATTAGGGTTTCTTCTTACTTCCCAGAAAATTATATTCTTGTAAGGTTTACATGTGGAGGTAAATACCTCCCACAACTACCATAACATCAACAATAAGGAGGTTTCCCCCTTGAAGAGGCTTATTACCTAAAATTCTCTTTATTTCAAGGTGTTGAGTGCTTATTTTGAGGTTTTTCTATGCTATATTGATATTCGGTTCTTAACATATGGTAACAGAGCTCAAGGTCTTGGGGTTTCACTAATACATTTGAGACACCTTGGGATTTTCAATATAATTTTTTTTCTACGATGTTTCAGAAGGAACCCTTTCAATGATATTTAGTAGACGGATCAAGGTACGTTGGTTTAAAATTTCATCTTCTGAGGCCTTATACTTTAGGAGATACAGCCTCTATAATATAGGGTTCTAGAATCATCCTGAATTGAGTCATCGTGGAATTTTCGCTATAAATTTCTTTTTGTAATGTTTCAGACCCTGATCCAGAGTATATTTACAGAAATCATTAATTTGTTTGTGATAAAAATTTCAGCTTCTGGGTCATCTTACATTTGTAGATACACCCTATGGAAGATAGGGTATTTGACTAGTCCCATTGACTAGTCTCAAGCAGGTGTTCTCGGTAAAACAATCATAAATTATTCCTAGAGTATCCAATTTGAGTGAGACCAATTGCATTGGATAGTGTACAGTCTGTAGTATTTTTGGTACAATTTTCATAATTTAATACCAATTATTTTGTGTGGGGCATGCTATACAAGTGATATCTCTTGGAAAGGCCAAAAATCAGAAAGATGTGGGGAAGTTACCATAAATTCTACTTGGCACATCCAATTTTGATCAGACTAGTGGCATTATAGAGAAGAAATATCATAGAACTACAAAAAAGAAAATTTCATACCCAGAAGGGTCGAAATTTTGGAGATACAATAAAAGAAAGATTGTCTAACATAACCACCTCAAAATCAAGGTTTAAAGTGATACTTGACCAACATGCCACCAAAAAAGGGAAATTCTACACCAAATAAGCCTCCAGACAGTCCTACTTGGACTCTTGATGAAGGTGACAAAATGTGTAGGGACATAAATGATTTACAAAATAAGACAGTAACAAAAGATGAACTACAAGAGATGATGGATTCAACGGAAGCTAAGTTGGAGGCAATAAATACTAATATGGATGGTTTAAAAGGGGAGATCATGGAAGGATTGAAAAAATTCCTAATAGAGAGGACACCTGAAAGTGAAAATGTATCCCATGAAATTCATGATGAGGACA